>BOPN01001604.1:162500-170000 GCA_017312705.2 Penaeus japonicus
GGGGAGAGGGTGGGGGATTTCCAGTGACTCAGGGGACGATGGCGTTCCTATGTCTTTACTTCAAGTGTTGCTCGGAATCGCGCCGAAGGATTTTCTCTCTGCCTCCCCTTCCCTCTCCTTCCTTCTCTCCCTCCCCCCCATCTTCCTCCCCTCCCTTCCCTTCCCCCCCCCTCTCTCTCTCTCTCTCTATCTCTCTCTCTCTCTCTCTCTCTCTCTCTCTCTCTCTCTCTCTCTCTCTCTCTCTCTCTCTCTCTCTCTCTCCCTCTCTCTCTCTCCCTCCCTCTCTCCCTCCCTCCCTCCCTCCCTCCCTCCCTCCCTCCCTCCCTCCCTCCCTCACTCTCCCTCCCTCTCCATCCCTCTCCATCCCTCTCCCTCCCTCACACACATCCAACAAACAAACAAACAAATAACCAAACGTCGACACGTACCACCTCATCTCATCCCAACCCATCCCATCACATCACATCACATTTGATCTTATTACTTAACAACCGTAAACAATTTCGAGAAAGAAAAAACGAAAAAAAGAAAAAAAAATATAACGACAGCACAACAGACCCCCGAGTATCACATATCAGAGCCGACGCACGTTCTTATCTTACCAGCCGGTGGAAGAAATCATATTGTTCCTTCCTTCGTGTTAGAGAACGCCGTTTGTATGTCTTGTGGCTTCGTTATGCAAGTCCCTCGCGGTCAGGATACGGGAATTTGAGCTCGTTATTATACACTGTCTGTCTGTCTGTCTGTCTGTCTATTTGTCTGTCTGTCTGTCTGTGTGTGTGTGTGTATGTTTGCTGCGGGTGGGTTATCGTGTTCCTAAAGATGTGTAAGGGAATTGGATGATAAACGAGATAGGGGGGAAGAAAATGAGGGAAATGGTTTCATGGAAAGCTTCTCGCTGCATCTGTCGCTTGGTCTTGGAGCCTTCAGTGTGTCACCAGTTTTGCTGATTCCGTCGCATGTTTTTTTTTTTTAGATTATTGAGTGTTTTACTTTTTTTTATTTTCCTTTTTATGTGTATCATCTCTCTTTCTCTTTTTCCTTTTCCTTTTCCTTTTCCTTTTCATATATATATATTTTTTTTTTTTTTCTCTCTCCCTCTATCTCTCCCTCTATATCCCTCTCTCTTCGTCTCTCTCTCTCTTCGTCTCTCTCTCTCTCTCTCTCTCTCTCTCTCTCTCTCTCTCTCTCTCTCTCTCTCTCTCTCTCTCTCTCTCTCTCTCTCTCTCTCCCCCTCCCTCTCTCCCTCCCTCCCTCCCTCCCTCCCTCCCTCCCTCCCTCTCTCTCTCTCCTCTCCTCTCTCCCCCTCTCCCCCTCTCTCCCCCCCCCCCTCCCGCCTCTCTCTCTCTCTCTCTCTCTCTCTCTCTCTCTCTCTCTCTCTCTCTCTCTCTCTCTCTCTCTCTCTCTCTCTCTCTCTCTCTCTCTCTCTCTCTCTCTCTCTCACTTCTTCTCGTCCCAAATATTCCATCACCCCCCCCCCCTATTTATAAAACCCATCGTATTGTCTCCTGAGATGCTAAGGCTTCGTCCCTCTTAGATTAAACCCGAGCGATGGACGTGAACAGCGAGATCTGTTACCTGACAGCCGTTCTCATCGCCGTCATTTGGCCAATCAACTTTACATCCTCTATGCTTGTTTTGTGTTTGTTGTTTGGTCTTCGTCTTGGGGTGGTTGGTGGGGTGTCCTGTTTTTTTTTTTTTGTTGTTGGTTTATCCTGGCCTGTGGTGTTGGTTTGTTTTGTTTTGTGTTGTTGGTTTGTCTTGTTTGGTGTTTTTTTTTTTGGTCCTGGTTTATGCTGTTGGTTAGTCTGATTCTGTGCTGGTTTGTCCTGTCCTGTGTTGTTTTGTTCTGTTTTGTGTTGTTGTTTTGCCTTATCTTGTGTTGTTCTGTTTCATCAGGTGTTTTTCTATCCCATCCTACTTTGTTTTGTTCCATATTATGTTGTATTATCCCCTCCTATGTCATTACCTGCCATCTGATGTTTTTTTTTTCTAAATCCTATTTCATGTTTTATCCTATCCCATGTTGCTTTATCCTATCCCATGTTGTTTTACCCCACTCTGTGTTGCTTTGTCTCATCATGTGTTGTATCCTACCTTATGTTGTTCTGTCCCATTACATGTCGTTTTATTTCACAACTTAGTTTTTTTCTTTTTTTCTTTTTTTTTTCTTTTTTTCTTTCTTACTATCCCAGCTGAATTACTTCATACCGTCTTTTGTTGTTTAATCCCCTCTTGTGTTTTATTTTTCTCTATCTTCTGTTGCCTTTCCAATGAATCATTTTTATTTCTTGCGTCTCGGCGAAGTGTGTTGGCGGGACTGGAGATATAAGGAGGGGGTGGGGGGGGGGGTGAAAAGCATTTAACACATCTGTGCAACATATCTCACGAGCCTGAACCTCACACTCTTCTTCTCCTCCTTCCCCCTCCTCTATTCTTCTTTATTATCTACTTCCTCCTCCTCCTCCACCTGCTTCCTCCTCCACTTACTCCCTCCTCCTCCTTCTCCCTCTTCTGCTTCTAGTTCTCCCTCCTCCTACTACTCTTCCTTCTCATCTACTTCCTCCTCCTGCTGCTCTTCTTCCTCCTCCTCCTTCTCCCTCTTGTACTTCCTCTTTATGTACTTCCTCATCCTCCTCTTCTCCTCCTTTCTCCTCCTACTTATCTTCCTTCTCATCTACTTCCTCCTTTTCCTTCTCCCTCTTCTACCTCCTCCTCCTTCTCTTTCTCCCCCCTTCTTCTCCTTCCTCCTCCTCCTCCTCTCGTTATCTCCCTTCTTCCACCTTCCACCCATGTAATCTGATTACTCTAATCAAGAGACGCTGTTTGCTTCAAGTTTGAAGAATCGGATGAATGCAATAGTGTTAGTGTTTGTTTGTATGTTTGTCTGTTTGTTTGTTTTGTTTGTCGTGTTTGTTTTCTCTTTCAATCCATATTTTTTTTCTCTTTGTTGATTTTGGCGCACGTTCTTTCCGCTCTTGTTGTGCCTGGCTGCAAGTTATGCGTGTTTGGTTTCTCTCTCTCTTTCTTTCTCTCTTTCTCTCTCGTTTTGCTTCGGTTGGTAACGGAGTAGGTTTTGCTTGTTTTTTTTTTTTGTGTATTTCAAATGATAAGCATCACCAACCTGTCAACATGCTAATCATCATCACCAAGCTGTCAACAAGCTAATCATCATCACCAACCTGTCAACATGGTTTGAATCATTACCAATCTATCAATATGTTTGCAATCATCACCAACCTATCGGTATGCTAGCAGTCATCACCAACCTGTCAACTTGCCAATCAACATCACCAACCTATCAACATCACCAGCCTATCAACATCGCCAGCCTATCAACATCACCGACCTATCAACATACCAATCAACATCACCGACCTATCAACATGCCAATCAACATCACCAACCTATCAAGTGGATCTTTCATCTCGATAAGAACGATCGAAGGACCACGCCACCACCACACACACACTACAGGTCTACTTTGACAACCGCAACAGCTTTAAAGTACCGTTCATACCACACACCACCACGACACAGCTACAACCGCACTATGGCACCGCGGCACCACCACCATGTCCACAGCTACGACCCCATCACCTTACTGGCGCCACTTAGGAAAAATCGGGTAAAACGAAAGCTGATGCTCCCCTTCCTCTACTTCCTTATCTTCCTCTTCCTTTTCCTATTCCTCCTCCTATTCCTCTTCCTATTCCTCCTCCTTCTCCTCCTCCCCTCATCCCTCTCCCTTTCCCTTTCCCTTATCCTTCATTCCTCTCTCTAATCCCTCTCCCCTCTCCCTTCTCCCTTCTCCCTCTCCCTGATCTCAACTCCCTCTCCTTTTATCCCTCCCCCCATCCCCACTACCCTCTCCCTTCATCCCTCCCCCCATCCCCACTACCCTCTCCCCACCCCTTCCCTCCCCTCCCCTCCCCCCTACCCTCTCCCTCCCCTCTCCCCTCCCTCCCCTCTCCCCCTCCCCCACTACCCACTCCCCTCCCCTACTACCCTCTCCCTCCCCCACTCCCCTCCCCCACTCCCCTCCCCCTCTCCCCTCCCCCACTACCCTCCCCCTCTCCCCCTCCCTCCCTCACTACCCATAACCCTCTCCCACTACCCATAACCCTCTCCCACTACCCATAACCCTCTCCCACTACCCATAACCCTCTCCCTTCACCCCCCCCCCCCCATGACTCATCCAAGTGGCTCGGTTGGATGACCTTGAAGGCTGGCTGACCTTGGAAGCTGGTTGGGCACGACGAAGACGACGACCTTTCTTTAGCGTGACCTTGAGGTGGGTTGGGGAGGGGGAGAGGGAGGGGGAAGTGGGATGGGGTGTTGGTATGCTCGGTGGTCGTGCATGTCATCTACCAGATGAGTGTACTCTGTGTGTGTGTGGGGGGGGGGGGTTGTGTGTGTGTGTGTGTGTGTGTGTGTGTGTGTGTGTGTATGTGTATGTGTATGTGTATGTGTATGTGTATGTGTGTGTGTGTGTGTGTGTGTGTGTGTGTGTGTGTGTGTGTGTGTGCATGTGTATGTGTATGTGTGTGTGTGTGTGTGTGTGTGTGTAGTATTCCAGTTTATTGAGGTTTGGTGATTGTTTAACATTTTATTTTATTTATTTTTATTTTTTTTTATTCATGCCGTATAGTGATTACTTTTGATTTTTAGATTATGAGGGATATTTTTGTAAATATATATGTGTTTTTATTTGAAATTAATTTACTTATCTCATGCGTATTTGTTCAATATATATACATGCATACATACATACATGTATATATATATATATGTATATATATATATATATATATATATATATATATATATATATAATTTATTTATTTATTTATTTATTTATCTATTTCAATTTAATTTTATTTACCTTTTTTACCCCTGAAATCGTTCATCGGATTCCATGTGTCATTTCATCCCTCATCTAAACTCGAGTATTTTATGCTAAACAAAACTAAACATTCTTAATATCATACATACACATGTGCACACGTCGCGCATATCGATACGTACACATCCTCACTTCCGCCTTTACACACACGCTTACGTACACATACACTCTTATTGCTTACAGGAAAAACTCTTAAGAACCACCCACACAGAATGGGAAAAATGAAAGAAATAAAAACGGACTTGCAATTCACTCATTGCAAGCAAAACTTTTGAAAACTTTTGAAACGCACCACCGGGACCTCATTTGACCCCGCTCGCTACGTGCTTGACCTCATGCTTGCACGCCTCCTTCTTCTCCTTCTGATTCTTGTTTTTCTTCTTTTTTCCGCTGATTATTTTGATTCTACATCTGATTCCTACTATTCCTCCTTTTCCTTTTCCCTTTATTTCTCCTTTTCCTCCTTCTCCCTCTTCCTCTTCTCCTTCTCCCTTTTCCTCTTCTCCTTCTCCCTTTTCCTCTTCTCCTTCTCCCTTTTCCTCTTCTCCTTCTCATTCTCCCTCTCCTCCTCCTTCTCCTTCTGTCTCCCCCTCCCCCTCTCCCTCTCCCTTCTCCTCCCCTCCCCCTCTCCCTTCTCCTCTTCCTCATCCTCATCCTCTTCCTCCGTCTTCCTCTTCCTCATCCTCTTCCTCCCCTCCTCCGCCTTCCTCTTCCTCTTCCTCTTCCTCCCCTCCTCCGCCTTCCTCTTCCTCTTCCTCTTCCTCTTCCATTTGTCGATGTGATTACATAGTCCTTCAACAACTTTTGGCTACAGTTGTTATGGGTGAGAAAGCTCAGTCATTATTGTCGCCGTTGATGTTATGAGAAAAAAAATATTATCATCACTATTCGTGGTGATTGATGTTTGCTTCATGTTTTGCAATATTGTGTCATATTGTGTTTTGTCTTTTTGCTGAAGGATATATATATATATATATATATATATATATATATATATATATATATATATGTTTGTATATATATATATATATATATATATATATATATATATATATATATGTATGTATATATATATGTATATATAGGATGAGATGAAAGTAGAAGGAAAAGATAGAAGATGAAGAAAAGGGAGAGGTGGGGAGGAGAGAAGGATAAGAAAGAGAAGGAAGAAAGTGGAAGAGAGAGAGGAGGAAGTTGTATAGGGAAAAGGCGGAGAAAATGGGGAGGGAGTTATAAGGGGAAGATCAATATTAAAAAAGGGGGGGGGGGGGATTAAGAGGAGGAAAAGGCAATAGGAAATTGGAAAGGAAGTAATTGGAAAAAAAGGGAAGGATTTGGGATGGCAGTAAGTGGAAGAGAAGTGGAAGGTTATGGAGGGAAATAAGTGGAAGGAAAGCGGAAGAAGGCAAAGGGAAATAAGTGGAAGAAATGAGAAGGATTAAGGAGGGAAAGAAATGGAGGAGAAGAGCAGGAGTTCGAGAGGAAGGAAGTGGAGGAAAAGTGGATAACCCACAAAGAAAAGGTGGAAGGAAAGTAGAGGAAGTTAGGGAGGAAATTAATATAAAATATCTGGAAGGAAGAAGTATTAAATTTGGGGAAAAGGAAGCAAAGGTGAAAACGAAATCCCTAGAAGTAGCATTGCGTTGCAGAGCTCGGCGTGCAGTCGGAGGTAGCAAGCAAGCAAGCAAGCAAGCATGCAAGCAGGCAGGCATGCAGGGAGGCAGGCACGCACGCACACAGTCAGGCAGACAGAGAAAAGCACAATAGCAGCGCCGACCGTAACACTACGCCAACGAGGATCCGGGTCGCCTTTTTGTATTTATTTACTTTTAATTCCTTGAGGATTGTGTTGGAGTCAAGGATGGCTGTCTGCGTTTGTTTCTCTGGCCTCCTTCTCGCTGGCCGTGTTTGGATGCTCTTTCTCTCGGTCTCTTTTTTTTCTATCTCATTCTCTCTCTTCCTCTTCCTCTTCCTCTTCCTCTTCCTCTGCCTTTCCTTCCCTCCTCCTGAAGTGTAGCGGAGTTGAAATATATTCTGTGTAGTAAAGGACGACTGCCCATCTCCCTCTCCATCTCCTCTTTCCTTTTGTTTTTCTCTATCTCCTTCTGTTTCTTCTCTTTTTCCATCTCATTTTCCTTCTCTTGCCTGAAGAGCAGTCAAGTCCAACTGCAATGGCGTTATGGCGGTAATACCATGCAAGATGAGTGCCCACCTCTATCTCTTTCTCCTTTTCCTCCTTCATCTTCTCCTCCTTCTCCCTTTCCTCCTTTATCTTCTCCTCCTCCTTCTCCCTTTCCTCCTTCATCTTCTCCTCCTTCTCCCTTTCCTCCTTCATCTTCTCCTTCTCCTTCTCCCTTTCCTCCTTCATCTTCTCCTCCATCTCCCTTTCGTCCTTCATCTTCTCCTTCTCCTTCTCCCTTTCCTCCTTCATCTTCTCCCCCTTCTCCCTTTCCTCCTTCATCTTCTCCTCCTTCTCCTTCTCCTTCTCCTTCTCTCCGAAGATTAGTCGAGTTAGAGTCTACTCTTCTTCTGTTAGTCGTGCCGGGATCCCCTTCTCCCTTTTCTCCTTTTGTTGAAGAGGAGTTTGGCTCTTC
>BOPN01001604.1:185000-197500 GCA_017312705.2 Penaeus japonicus
AAGGGAAGAGACGGAGGAGGGAGACTGGGGAAAGGGGGAGGAGAGGAGTGAGGACGAGGAAGGGAGAGGGCAGATCACCGGTCGTGGGAACTTGAAGGAGATGAAGGTGGTGGAGGTGGAGGTGGAGGTGGAGGTAGTGGATAGGTAGAGGGAGTTGGCCGAGGTGGAGGAAGTGATGGCAGTAGGAAAGGGAAGGAATAAAGAAGAAGATAAGATTTATGCATCTAAAGAAATCATCGGAATGAAAGAATGCGGACACCAAGGCGAAGGGAAGTGAAGGGTTTTGGATACAACGAGGAGGTTGAAATGGGTGGGTGCAAAATGAGGCTGAAATATTAGGGGTAAAAATGGGGTTGAAATGTTAGGGGTGTAAAATGGGGTTGAAATTTCAGTGGTGTAAAAGGAGGTTGAAATATTAGGGGTGCAAAATGGGGTTGAAAAGTTAGTGTTGCAAAATGAGGTTGAAATGTCAGGGGGAAAAAAGGAGGTTGAAATATTACAGCTAAAAATGAGGTTGATTTGTATTATAGGTGGAGATGTAAAAAGGAGATTGAAAAATTACAATTGTTTAAAAAAAACTATGAAATTTCAAATGTTGAGAGTAAAAAATTGAATTACTAAAGAGGGATGAATAGTTGTAATGTTAAGGGTGTAGGAAATAAGCTGAAGACGTGGTTAAAAAATGAAAAGAAATGTCAGTGTTGCTAAAAAAGTAAATGGTCAAAAGTTATAAAAAGGTCGAATATCAAAGGTGTCAAAAGAAGTTGAATCCTAATGTAAAAAAAGGTTAAAAAAGGTTTAAAAAACAATTGAATATTGATGTAAAAAAGTTTATGACGACGGTAATAAAACGATTGAATATTGACGTTAAGAGAGAAGCTTAATATCACGGATGTAAACAAGAATAAAAAAAAACACGAATATTAAGAACACAGCAGAAAAAAAAAGTTGAATATCAGAGGTGTAAAAAATAATCAAGTTTCGCATTCCATAAAGTTAAGAGCAAATGAGTGCAATTGAAGAGAGCAACAGATTAAGGGTGGCGGCAAAACCTTCCTTTAAGTCCGGGAGCAGCTAGACTACTAGGATTTTGTTGTGTTATAGAATGTTGAGACTTAGATGGCTATACGAGTGCGTAGTCTTATTGGAGGCATTTAGTAGGACTATTTGACCTTAAATAATCTGTGGACTATTTGGTCTTACCACCTGTGGACCAGTGAATCTTTCCACCTGTGGACTTAGATTATTAGATTAGATTATTACTATCATTGGTCTTATTATTGTTAGTATTATTACTGATTATTTTGTTATTATTATTGTTATTATTATTAGTATTATTATTATTATTATTATTATTATTATTATTAATATCATGATCATCATTATTATTATTATTAATATCATAATTATTATTTTTTTATTATAGCTTGTTATTATTATTATTATTATTATTATTATTATGATTATAACGCTGTTAACAATATTGATAGTAAAAACGATTTTTTAACCCGCTAACGACGGATGACGTGTTTTTTCGTCATACATGCGACGCAGGACCTCTGCCTGACAATGGGCGCCATATGTCTGGGGAGATCGGGATCACTATGTTATTTTATTGTACTATAAGTAATGAGTGAGTGATGTTGACAATTGCAGTCATAATTATTATAACTGCCGTAATAATAAGCAAAATGGTTTTCAACTCACTTACAAAACCTAGATGGCACCACTTTCTTCTAGCACCAGCAGGAGAGAGAGCCTTGAATGGCACCCATCTACGGTCTCTAGCAAGCAGTTCATCTCTGTAGAGTGATGGCAATACCTGCAAAGTTCCTGACCTCTTGCTCTAAAGTACTGCAGATGAAAGATGTGCAGGCAGAACGAGAGGAGGAAGGTGACTTACACCATGCCCAATGCCTACAATGTGCCCCTGTGCCAGTAGGGGATGCCTTTTATTGTGCACCACTGTCAAAAGCACAAGTTTCCTTCCTCTTCCCAACCTCTTCATTTTGGATGGTTATAAGTTTCGTGTTTGTTCGTGACAGCACAGAAATACGTAAAAATAAAGTTGTTTTTTTGTCCCCCCCTAAAACAGTAATACTTCTATCACATTGAGTGTAAAGAAAAAAAAAATGAGTTGATATGGACCCTGAACTACAATTTTAGTCAACTGCAGAATTGATGGAGCCTGTGATATGACAGATATAAATTTCTAAAAACAGTAAAACACACAAAAAAACAAAACACAAATATGGATCTAGCTCTACAATGAGGACTAAAAGGGAGTGGGAAAAATCAAATTATGTTGCAGAAGCTGCCTCGATCAGAAATAAAACTCATCCTGGAGCCTGTGTAAGTAAATCTATCCCCCGTCGGCAATGGGTTAAAGAAAATTCAAGTAATAGATAAACAGGTGAGGTCAAGTAAGCCTATTTGCTAATTAACTCCGGAACTATTAATGTGCACGTAGATAAAAAGATAAATAAAATTTAACAAAACTACATATATTTATGGACTCTAAGTTTCAACGGATTAAAGTTCGAAAATGACCTCTATGTCAAGGAAGGATAAGGTTTAGAAGTGCCAGTTGAGATAATAAATGACTGAGGGAGGACTAGTGGCGATAAAGTAGCTCGATGGTGATAGAAATAACCCCCTAGCTTGCAATCAGCCAAGGAAAGAGTTGGTGAAGGAGGACGGTGATGCAATGAAGCAAGTGCAGACCCTGTGAGTCTTCGCACTTAAAGCACCGACGAATAACTCGTCGTGCAACTTCCTTATTGAAGTCAACGCGTTGCAAGGTATTCTTCACGGTGTCGATGGTGGTGGTTGGTGGTTGATGGATTGTGGTTGGTTGTTGTTGTTGTTGTTGGTGGTGGTGGTGGTGTGGATGTGTAAGTGTACATGTGAGTGATATATGTGTTTGTAAGCATATGTGTACATGTGTGTCTGTATGTATATATATATATATATATATATATATATATATATATATATATATATATATATGTATATATATGTATATATATACATCCATCCATCCACCCACCCACCCACCCACCCTTCTCCCTACCTACCCATCCACTCATCTTCCCACCTTCTCACTTACCTACCTACCTACCTACCAACCAACTTACGTATGTGTATGTGTGTGTGCGTATGTGTGTGTGTCTGTGCCTTGCAGCGGGAGTGTGTAACCAAAGGGGGAAGAAGAGTGAATCCCCAGCCGGCTGTTGATGCCTCGGTTGTGGGTTTTGATGGGGGGGAGGCAAGAGGAGGGGAGTGCACAGGTGTCTGGCAGGAGTAGCAGTGGTGGGGTATGATTAGCTGTGAAATTAGGGCTGTGTTAGTATTAGTGGTAGTAGTAGTTGTGATAGTTGCAGTAGTGGTAGTAGTAGTAGTAGTAATAGTTGTTGTTGTTGTAGAAGTTGTAGTAGTAGTTATAGTAGCTGTAGTTGTATTATTATTATTAGTAGTAGTAATAGTAGTTGTAGTTGTAGTAGTAGCAGTAGTAATAGTAGTTGTAGTAGTAGCAGTAGTAATAGTAGTAGAAGTAGCGGTTGTTGCAGTAATAAAGATGTAGAAATAATAGTAGTTATAGTAGGTGTTGTGGGGGTTGTAGAATACCGACATAGATCTCGTAGCCAGCAGATTTTAAAAAGAAAAGGGGACATAATCCAGTAGTAGCCAGTAGAAGGGAAAGAGAAGGGGAAACTAGTCTGAAAAAAGGGGATGCAGAAACAGGCTGATGATAGCACGATCCAGCTGGGGATGGTGAATGGGGAGTGGGGCAGGCGACGGCGGAGATTGTAAAAAGAGGGGTGGGGTGGGAATGGGACGGGGAGTTTGTAAGAGAGGGGGTGAGGGGAAGGGGGAGGAAGTGAGACAAAGGGCAGCGGGGTCTCCTCTCGGGTCGCAGAAAAGCTGCCCGGCGCGACGTCGAGGCTATCAGCCGGGTGTCGCGTCTTTGCAATTCGGGTGATATTGTCTCTCTCTCTCTCTCTCTCTCTCTCTCTCTCTCTCTCTCTCTTTCTCTCTCTCTCTCTTTCTCTCTCTCTCTCTCTCTCTCTCTCTCTCTTCTTTCTATCTCGGTTTCTCTCGTTGCCTGTTTGTTTGTTTGTTTGTTTGTCTTTCGCTGTCTGTCTCGCTCCCTTCTTGTGTCTCTATCTGTCTCTATCTCTTCTCTCTCCGTCCCTCTCTTTCCTTCCCTCCCTCCCACCCATCCTCCTTCTCTCCCTCCCTCCATCCCTCCCCCACCCATTCCTCCTTCCTCCCTCCCTCCCTCCCTCCCTCCCTCCCTCCCTCCCACCCATCCTCCTTCCCTCCTTCTCTTCTTCCATCTCTCCTCCCCTTTCTCTCGTATTCATTATGTGGCAGCTGTTTCTTGCCCTTCGCCATCTGCCTGACGCGGGCTCGGGGGGGGGGGGTTATTGCTTGTTTGTTTGCTTGCTTGTTTGAGGAGTGAAGGGAGGGGAGGGAGGAATGAAATTTGTGGAAGGAGGGGAGGGTGGGTAGGTGGGTGAGTGGGTGGGAAGGTGGGGGGGGGAGGAAGGATGAAAGAATGAATGGATGAAAGGAATGAAGGGAGGGAGGAAGGAAGGAAGGAAGGAAGGAAGGAAGGAAGGAAGGAAGGAAGGAAGGAAGGAAGGAAGGAAGGAAGGAGGATGGGAGAAAGAATGAAAAATCGTAAAGAAGTAAATGGAGGAAGAGAGGAGGAAGTAAAGGAAGGAAGAGAGGTAGGGAGGGAGAGGTGGAGTGAGTGAATGAGTAAGTGAGTATGTGAGTGAGTTGAGTGAGAGGTGAGGAAGGCAAGGCGAAAGATCCAGAAATAAATTACCGATGCAAAGGAGAAAAAATGATGAATGGAGTGGAAGGAAAAAAAAGAAAAAAATACTGACTAGATCGAAAAAAGAAGAGGGAATAAAAGATTGGAAGTAAAAGATTATTGGCGTCGAGGCGATCTGTTCCCCTTACGTTGGTTAAGCCGCCCGGTGTGTGTCAGGGCACGTTTTCGCCTCCTTCTCTCCTCTCCTCTCTTTTTTCCCTCTTTTATTAGATATTTGTTTCATCTTATCCGTCTTTGCTTAATTCCATTTTTTTTCGTTTGTATTTTTTTTTTTTGTTCCTATGGTGTTTAGTGCTTTGGCCCCTTTCCCTTTAGTTTGTCTGGGTTATAATGTACAGTCTTAGGGTGGAGTTTGTTCAGGCGCTTGGGTGGTATACATAGTGTCTTATCCGGGTGTCAGGTTCGCCTATAAACTGTTTCCCCCGGACGTGTCGGTGGAGCGGGGTGTGGGTTCGGTGTATGGTTAGGATTTGTCTGTAATATCTTTCTCTCTACAATGAGACTAGAGCCTCTCTAAGCCTTTTAAGGCAAACCTAGATATGAGTTGAGAACCTCAGATATAAAAATCTACTTGAACGTGAAATACCGGGTTGACGTCCGGCAGGATCCAGCTTAAGTCTCATGGCCGGAAAAGAGGTCTTCAGCTCTAGTTAGCAATCTTTCTAATGACAATGATAATGTCCCTTGGCAGTAAAGGTTAAAGGAAATGCTATTTGAAATGAAATGAAAACTAGAAGAAAATCATACCGCATCGTCCGTCGCGCGGGTCCAACCAAGGACGCGTCCCTCAGGGCAAGACCAGCCTGAGGTCGAAAAATCTGCTACTGAGTCTAATTCTTCTCTTAACGAATGCCCAAGTGGTCACCAGAGCGGGGAGTTGTCCCAACCCTGGCCCCTCGGGTTCACCACCAAAACAAAATCAAAAGGAAAAAAGAAAGAGATGGACACGAGAAGAACACAAGGAAATTTCATATTCTTTTATTATGCGCTAGAAAAACCTCAGCCAAACAATACAGAAGACACTTTTCTAACATGGTGTAGACGTAATAGTGATAGCGATAAACTAGATTTTATGGATGCAAACAAACTAGCAAATGTGAGAGATATAGTATAGTACTAAGAAAATAACAGATATGGAAATTGAAATAATTAAAATACAGGTTAAAGCGAGCACTAGAGAACCTGAAGCAGAGGAATCTGATGACAATGATATTGAAAATGCTGAGGATGAAGGGCCCGATGAGAATGAAAACAACGTACAAGAGGAGTGGATGGTGTAGGCGATAGGCAAATTAGGAATGATGTAGCTGAAGATGATTTCGATCAGGAAGAGATAAGCTCTATGAAGACAGACCTGTGAAGAATTGTCTATTGTAATGCACACTGATATAGCTGAGAGAGAACCCTTCCTGAAAATCAGACAAATTCATAGAACTATTAAAAAATTATTTAACCTGGCAATGTAGCTTTAAGGCAACTCTGTACTGAAAGAGACCCAGATTTAACAAAGCTCAACCAACTAATTTACGCAACATGAAAGTATTACGAGAAAAATCTGGAATCAAAGTAAAGCGAAATAAAGGGAAGCAGCCGAGGTACTCTCACTAAATGGCAGAAACAAATTGATCAAGAAATTGAGAACTTTAGAAGAGAGATCTCAATACTAGAAGGAACTCAAAGAATGGAAAATAAAATCTAGAAAATCCAAACAAGTAATAAGAAAATACCAAATTGAAAATAAGGAACAAATACCTGTCATTAAAGAAGAACTTAAGCAAAAACTGCAAGTGAAAGCCCAAAGACTACGACAATTTACAAACGCAGGTACACCGCCAAAACAACATTTTTGAGACGGATGCCAAAAAGTTTCACCGAGAAATTGGTAAAACGACCATCGAAGTAAAAGAAATACCAACTGAAGATCAAGTCAAAGACTTTTGGAACAACTTGTTGGGGTAATAATGCAGGACATAATGAAAACGCTAAATGGATTGAAGAACTAGAAGAGGAAGCAGTAGATATCCCTGAACAACAATGGAGTGATATTACTACTGAAGAGATAAGGTGCACACACGTCACTGCTCGCATATGTGTGTGTGTATGTGTGTGTGTGTATGTATGTGTATCTCTCTCTCTCCCTCCCTCCCTCCCCCCCCTCTCTCTCTCTCTCTCTCTCTCTCTCTCTCTCTCTCTCTCTCTCTCTCTCTCTCTCTCTCTCTCTCTCTCTCTCCCCCCCCCCCTCTCTCCCTCTCTCCCTCTCTCCCTCCCCCCCTCTCCCCTCTCTCCCCTCTCTCTCTCTCTCTCTCCCCTCTCCCTCCCCTCTCTCCCTCTCCCCCCCTCTCTCTCTCTCTCTCTCTCTCTCTCTCTCTCTCTCTCTCTCTCTCTCTCTCTCTCTCTCTCTCTCTCTCTCTCTCTCTCTCTCTCTCTCTCTCTCTCTCTCTCTCTCTCTCTCTCTCTCTCTCTCTCTCTCTCTCTCTCTCTCTCTCTCTCTCTCTCTCTCTCTCTCTCTCTCTCTCTCTCTCTCTGTATGTATGTATGTGTGTGTTTATTATCATATCCTTCAACAGCCCATAATCGGAGACCGCTTAAGCCCTTTCCTTGCACCCGTATATTTGTCTTCGTTCACTGAAGACTTTTTTTTCAGTGTTGATGACCCGTTTATTCGATTTTTTTTGTCTTTGGAGACTTATGACTTTTTATGTGTTTATGAGTTTATTTATTTATTTATTATTATTTTTTATTAAGTTCGAGGTTTAGGCTGGTTGGTTGTGATGGTTGTTATTGTTTTGTATTTTTCATCGACGTTGGGTATAATTTTTATAGTGACTGTGAATTGCGTTGTCGATTTTGTTGTCGGTATTGTTATTGGATATTGTTCTGCTTCGTGTGGATATTGATTGAGATATATATTTATATGTTTTATTTCTCTTTTCAGGTTCCTTGGCAGAAGGTAAGGAGAAAAAAAGATGAAGCTCGCTTTTGTCCTTTACTTCTCTCTTTCCACCCAAAAAGTAAGATTGTTGCCATGTCCACTTTTTTTAATCGATTTTGGAAACAAAAAAAGGATAGAAATTTGATTTAAAAAAAAAAAAAAAAAATTAACAGCCGGAAGGGGGGGATAGACAGCCTGTCATATCTTAACAATGGTAAGGAGAGAGAAGGAGAAAGGGAAGAGAGAGTAAGAGGACGAGAAGAAAGAAAAGGAGAAGGAGGAGGAGGAAAAGGAAAAGGGGAAGGAGGAGAAGGAGGAGGTAAATTAGATTAAAGAGGAAAGGAGAAAGGTTCACTTCGCAACTGGTGACATTTACGCTAACTCTTATATTTTTCTTATCCTTATATCATATCAGGCTACAAATTTTCACTGGCAGAGGTTTTGTTGCACGAATAAGCAACAAAGGCATAAATGTTGCACGGTTTTATTTGTTTTGAGAATATAAGGTAAGCGAAGTTAATGCTTTTTTTTAGAGGTTATTAAAGAATATCAGAGATTCAGAGAAATGAAACTAAGCCGAATGTTGAATGGGGAATGCGAGGAAATCAATGTCAAGGAAAGGGAAAGATGACGGGGAAAGGAGGAGGAGGAGGAGGAGGAGGAGGAGGAGGAGGAGGAGGAGGAGGAGGAGGAGGAGGAGGAGGAGGAGGAGGAGGGGGGGGGGGGGAGGGAGGAGGAGGGGGAGGAGGAGGAGGGGGGAGGAGGAGAAGAAGAAGAAGAAGAAGAAGAAGAAGAAGAAGAAGAAGAAGAAGAAGAAGAAGAAGAAGAAGAAGAAGAAGAAGAAGAAGAAGAAGAAGAAGAAGAAGAAGAAGAAGAAGAAGAAGAAGAAGAAGAAGAAGAAGAAGAAGAAGAAGAAGAAGAAGAAGAAGAAGAAGAAGAAGAAGAAGAAGAAGAAGAAGAAGAAGAAGAAGAAGAAGAAGAAGAAGAAGAAGAAGAAGAAGAAGAAGAAGAAGAAGAAGAAGAAGAAGAAGAAGAAGAAGAAGAAGAAGAAGAAGAAGAAGAAGAAGAAGAAGAAGAAGATAAGAAAGAGAAAACGAAAACGAAAACGAAAAATACAAAGTAAAAGAAGAGTGAGAAGAAGGAGAAAGAGAATAAGAAGGAGAAGGAGAAGAGGAACGACAAGAAGAACAAAGAGAAAGAGAAGAAGAAGAAGAAGGAGAAGAAGATTAAGAGGACCAGCGCGATGGTAAGACGACTCCGGAGGGGGATATTCCGCAGACATTCCTGGACGCTTAGCAGGTACCGGGGGGGAGGGAGGAAGGGAGGGGGGATGAGGGAAGGGAGGGAGGGAGGGAGGGAGGAAGGGAGGGAGGAAGGGAGGGGGAAGGGAAGAGACGGAGGGAGGGAGACTGGGGAAAGGGGAGGGGGAGAGGGGGAGGAGGGACGGAGGGAAGGGGAGGGGAGGGAAGGGTGATCACCGGTCGTGGGAACTTGAAGGAGATGAAGGTGGTGGAGGTGGAGGTGGAGGTGGAGGTAGTGGATAGGTAGAGGGAGTTGGGGTTGGAGGTGGAGGAAGTGGGATAGCAGAAAGGAAAGGAAGGAATAAAGAAGAAGATAAGATTTATGCATCTAAAGAAATCATCGGAATGAAAGAATGCGGACACCAAGAAGGGAAGGGAAGTGAAGGGTTTTGGATACAACGAGGAGGTTGAAATGTAAGGGGTGCAAAATGAGGTTGAAATATTAGGGGTGTAAAATGGGGTTGAAATGTTAGGGGTGTAAAATGGGGTTGAAATTTCAGTGGTGTAAAAGGAGGTTGAAATATTAGGGGTGCAAAATGGGGTTGAAAAGTTAGTGTTGCAAAATGAGGTTGAAATGTCAGGGGTGTAAAAGGAGGTTGAAATATTACAGTTGTAAAAAATGAGGTTGATTTATTACAGGTGGAGATGTAAAAAGGAGATTGAAAAATTACAATTGTTTAAAAAAAACTATGAAATTTCAAATGTTGAGAGTAAAAAATTGAATTACTAAAGATGTGATGAATAGTTGTAATGTTAAGGGTGTAGGAAATAAGTTGAAATATCGTGGTTAAAAAATGAAAAGAAATGTCAGTGTTGCTAAAAAAGTGAAATGTCAAAGTTATAAAAAGGTCGAATATCAAAGGTGTCAAAAGAAGTTGAATCCTAATGTAAAAAAAGGTTAAAAAAGGTTTAAAAAACAATTGAATATTGATGTAAAAAAGTTTAATATCACGGGTGTAATAAAAACGATTGAATATTGACGTTAAGAGAGAAGCTTAATATCACGGATGTAAACAAGAATAAAAAAAAACACGAATATTAAGAACACAGCAGAAAAAAAAAGTTGAATATCAGAGGTGTAAAAAATAATCAAGTTTCGCATTCCATAAAGCGAAAGAGCAAATGAGTGCAATTGAAGAGAGCAACAGATTAAGGGTGCAGGCAAAACCCTTCCTTTAAGTCCGGGAGCAGCTAGACTACTAGGATTTTGTTGTGTTATAGAATGTTGAGACTTAGATGGCTATACGAGTGCGTAGTCTTATTGGAGGCATTTAGTAGGACTATTTGACCTTAACACCTGTGGACTATTTGGTCTTACCACCTGTGGACCATGACCTTTCCACCTGTGGACTTAGATTATTAGATTAGATTATTACTATCATTGGTCTTATTATTGTTAGTATTATTACTGATTATTTTGTTATTATTATTGTTATTATTATTAGTATTATTATTATTATTATTATTATTATTATTATTAATATCATGATCATCATTATTATTATTATTAATATCATAATTATTATTTTTTTATTATAGCTTGTTATTATTATTATTATTATTATTATTATTATGATTATAACGCTGTTAACAATATTGATAGTAAAAACGATTTTTTTTTAACCCGTTAACGACGGATGACGTGTTTTTTCGTCATACATGACGCAGGACCTCTTGCCTGACAATGGGCGTCATGGCGTTCGGGGATTCTGGATCACTATGTTATTTTATTGTACTATAAGTAATGAGTGAGTGATGTTGACAATTGCAGTCATAATTATTATAACTGCCGTAATAATAAGCAAAATGGTTTTCAACTCACTTACAAAACCTAGATGGCACCACTTTCTTCTAGCACCAGCAGGAGAGAGAGCCTTGAATGGCACCCATCTACGGTCTCTAGCAAGCACTATCTCTGTAGAGTGATGGCACATCGCAAGTTCCCGACCTCTTGCTCTAAAGTACCGCAGATGAAAGATGTGCAGGCAGAACGAGAGGAGGAAGGTGACTTACACCATGCCCAATGCCTACAATGTGCCCCTGTGCCAGTAGGGATGCCTTTTATTGTGGCACTCACTGTCAAAAGCACAAGTTTCCTTCCTCTTCCCAACCTCTTCATTTTGGATGGTTATAAGTTTCGTGTTTGTTCGTGACAGCACAGAAATACGAAAAAATAAAGTTGTTTTTTTGTCCCCCTAAAACAGTAATACTTCTATCACATTGAGTGTAAAGAAAAAAAATAAGTTGATATGGACCCTGAACTACAATTTTAGTCAACTGCAGAATTGATGGAGCCTGTGATATGACAGATATAAATTTCTAAAAACAGTAAAACACACAAAAAAAACAAAACACAAATATGGATCTAGCTCTACAATGAGTGACTAAAAGGGAGTGGGAAAAATCAAATTATGTTGCAGAAGCTGCCTCGATCAGAAATAAAACTCATCCTGGAGCCTGTGTAAGTAAATCTATCCCCCGTCGGCAATGGGTTAAAGAAAATTCAAGTAATAGATAAACAGGTGAGGTCAAGTAAGCCTATTTGCTAATTAACTCCGGAACTATTAATGTAAAAAGTAGATAAAAAGATAAATAAAATTTAACAAAACTACATATATTTATGGACTCTCGGCTTCAACGGATTAAAGTTCGAAAATGACCTCTATGTCAAGGAAGGATAAGGTTTAGAAGTGCCAGCTGGAGACATTAAATGACCGAGAGTGACTAGTGGCGATAAAGTAGCCTTATTGCGATAGAAATAACCCCCTAGCTTGCAATCAGCCAAGGAAAGAGTTGGTGAAGGAGGACGGTGATGCAATGAAGCAAGTGCAGACCCTGTGAGTCTTCGCACTTGCAAGCACTGACGAATAACTCGTCGTGCAACTTCCTGGCTGAAGTCACCGCGTTGCAAGGTATTCTTCACGGTGTCGATGGTGGTGGTTGGTGGTTGATGGATTGTGGTTGGTTGTTGTTGTTGTTGTTGGTGGTGGTGGTGGTGGTGGTGTGGATGTGTAAGTGTACATGTGAGTGGATATGTATGTGTTTGTAAGCACATGTAAACATGTGTGTCTGTATGTATATATATATATATATATATATATATATATATATATATATATATATATGTATATATATGTATATATATACATCCATCCATCCACCCACCCACCCACCCACCCTTCTCCCTACCTACCCATCCACTCATCTTCCCACCTTCTCACTTACCTACCTACCTACCTACCAACCAACTTACGTATGTGTATGTGTGTGTGCGTATGTGTGTGTGTCTGTGCCTTGCAGCGGGAGTGTGTAACCAAAGGGGGAAGAAGAGTGAATCCTTGTGCCGGCTGTTGATGCCTCGGTTGTGGGTTTTGATGGGGGGGGGGGGGAGGCAAGAGGAGGGAGTGTTACAGGTGTTCGG
>BOPN01001604.1:210000-217500 GCA_017312705.2 Penaeus japonicus
TTCTCGGTCGCGCGCCGCTTATCAAGATCTCCGGGCCATTGTCGTCTCGAGGGACCCGGATTGCGTCCGCGCTCTGCCCGGATTCCTATCTCTGGCGGGACGAGGGGGTAGGGGGGAGGGGGGAGGGTTGTTGGGGGGAATGGGGTTGGGTGGGGATGGGAGGGGAGGGGTTGGGGTTGGGAGGGGATGGGGGACGGGGACGGGGATGGGGATGGGGATGGGGATGGGATGGGAAGGGAGGGGTGGGGAAGGGGAGGGGGATGGGAGAGGGATGAGTAGGGGAAGGGGGAGGAGCAGTTAGGGATTGGTGAGCGGAGGGAAGGGAGGAGAGAGGAGGAAATGGGAGAAAGAGAGGGGGTAGGAGGGGAAGGGAAAGAGGGAAAACAAAGAGGAGGTAAATAGAGAGAGAGGGATAAGGGGGGGGGGGTAAGAGAGAAGATGAAGAGAGGAAGATGGGGCAGTAGGAGGAAGGGAGAACGATGATATAGAAGAGATGGGAGAGGAGGAAGAGAGGAGAGAAAAGTCAAATTTGAAACAAAACAAGAAAGGAAGAAGAAAAATAGAATAGGGAAACCTGTTTTTCAATCGTAGCGATAGTAGGAGGTACGGAGGGGGGGGGATGGAGCGGAGGTAGACGGTGGGAGATGGAAAGGGAGATGTCACGTTACGCTCTTGGTGCATCAACGCTGCCTCTTATGACTCGCTTTGGCTTTCTAGCTCTCTCCCTTTCTCACCCTTTATCTCCCTCCCTTCCTTTCTCTCCCTTCCTATCCCTCTTTCCTTCTTTCCCTCCCCCTCCCCCTCCCCCTACCTTCCATTTTCTCCCCTCCTATCCCTCTCCCCCTCCTCCTACTCCTCCCTCTCCTATCCCCTCTTCCCCCCTCGTAACCCCTCTTCTGCCCTCCTATCCTTTCTTCTCCCTTCCTATCCCCTATCCCTACCCCTACTCCTCCCAAACCCAGCCTCTCCACCACCCCTCCCCTCCCCCTCCCCTCCCCTCTTCTCCCCAACCCATCTCCTCCCCTCCCCTCCCCTCCCCTTTTCTCCCCTCCCCACTCCTCCCCCTCCCCTCCCTTCCCCTCCCCTCCCCTCCCCTCCCCTCCCCTCCCCACCCCACTCCTCCCCTGCCCGCTGCCCCTCAGCGACCCAGAACCAAAGACTGACACTCGAACGCCTCCATATTCAATCTCTGCCGCTCGCTTTGTCGAAAGAGAATTGTATCGGGCGCTAGATGGAGGTAGAGATGGAGATGATTATGGGTCTTGATTGCTGACGAGCGGGTTAGTAAGGAGGAGGAGGAGGGGGTGGAGGTAGAGGTGGAGGAAATGGTGGAGGTGGAAGTGGAGGAAATGGTGGAGGTGGAGGTGGAGGTGGAGGTGGAGGAGGAGGAGGAGGAGGAGGAGGAGGTGGAGGTGGTGGTGGTGGTGGTGGTTGTGATGGTGGTGGTTGTGGTTGCGATGGTGGTGGTGGAGGAGGTAGAGGTAGAGGTAGAGGTAGAGGCAGAGTAGGAAGAAGAGGAGGAGATAGACTAGAGGAAAGAGTAGGACGAAAAGTAGGAGGAGGAGATGGAGGTGGAATGGGGAGGTGAGGGAGGAGGTGGAGATAGAGTAGGAGGAAGAGTAGGAGGAGGAGGAAGATTAGGAAGAAGAGTAGGAGGAGGAAAAGAAGTAGAAAGAAAAGGAGTGGAAGTAGAAGCAGAAGAAGAAAAAAAAGTGCAGAAATGGGAAGAAAGGAAGAATAAAAAAAAAGTAGAAGAAGAGAAGAGACACAAGCAACTGTAGTTGAAATAGAAACGAAATTCATCAGAGTAGAAGCGATAAAAGAAGTAGAGGCGGAAGGGCGCAGAAGGAGAAATAGGAGTAGGGAGAGTAGCGGGAGTAGTCGGAGTAGCCGGAGTAGCAGGCGCTGATGAATACGATGGGGCGCCTCTGTTGACCGACGGCAGAAGGGGACGCCCCTTGGCGGACGAGTTCGAATTACGTTTCCAGTTTTGTTTATTTAGAAGGGGAACGAGTGGGGAAAGGTGGACGAAACGAAGAGGAAGATAGAGATAGAGATAGAGATAGAGATAGAGATAGAGATAGAAATAGAGAGAGAGAGAGAGAGAGAGAGAGAGAGAGAGAGAGAGAGAGAGAGAGAGAGAGATAAAGAGATAAAGATAAAGATAAAGATAAAGATAAAGATAAAGATAAAGAAAGATAAAGATAAAGATAAAGATAAAGATAAAGATAAAGATAAAGATAAAGATAAAGATAAAGATAAAGAGAGAGAGAGAGAGAGAGAAAGAGAGCGAGTTGAAGAGGGGGAAGTGAGACACGAGCAAAAACAAGAGGGGAGAGAGAGAAGAAGGATATAGTATGAGAGGAAATGAAGAGCGGGCAGTGAGTGAAGGATGATGTTGATGAAAAGATGGTGAGGGGTGTCGGTTGTCGTTGTTGGTGGTGGTGTTGTAGTAGTTGTTGTTGGTGGTGGTGTTGTAGTTGTTATTGTTGTTGTTGGTGTTGTAGTTATTATTGTTGTTATTGGTGTTGTAGTTATTGTTGGTGGTGGTGTTGTAGTTGTTGGTGATGGTGGTGTTGTTGTAAGTGTTGGTGATGGTGTTGTAGTTGTTGTTGTTGGTGTTGTAGTTGTTGTTGGTGATGGTTTTGTAGTTGCTGTTGTGGTGGTGTTGTAGTAGTTGGTGGTGGTGTTGTAGTAGTTGTTGGTGTTGTAGTAGTTGTTGGTGTTGTAGTTGTTGTTGGTGGTGTTGTAGTAGTTGTTGGTGTTGTAGTTGTTGGTGTTGTAGTAGTAGTTGTTGATGTTGGTGATGGTTTTGTAGTTGCTGTTGTGGTGGTGTTATAGTTGTAGTAGTTGTTGGTGTTGTAGTTGTTGTTGTTGGTGTTGTAGTAGTTGTTGTTGGTGTTGTAGTAGTAGTTGTTGATGTTGGTGATGGTTTTGTAGTTGCTGTTGTGGTGGTGTTATAGTTGTTGTAGTAGTTGTTGTTGTTGGTGGTGTTGTAGGCGTTGTTGTTGGTGTCGGTTGTAGTTGTTGGTATTGTAGTTATTGTTGTTGGAGGTGTTTTAGTAGTTGTTGTTGGTGGTGTTGTAGTAGTTGTTGGTGTCATTTTTGTTTTTGTTACTATTATCATTTTTATTGACATTGTCTTCCTTGTCGTTGTCATTGTTTTGTTGTTTTTGTTGTTGTTATTTTTATTGTTTTGATTGCGTATTGATTGATTGGTTGATTAGTTTACGTGAAAGGTAATGGATTTCTTCCCATGGTTCCTACCTTTACCTTTCCTCCTCCATCTCTCTTTCACCATCCATGCATCCACATCTTAACTCTGATCTTTCACTCGTCACCCTTCGTCTCTGACCATTCATTATTCATCCATCATCCTGTCCACCCTTTCACCCATCACCCTTTCACCCATCACCCTTTTAACCTTGGTGTTTTAGTCATATATCCCGACTATTCAGCCATCACCCTTTCCTTTTTTTTCCTTTCTGGTATTTCACCCTACCTCTTTTTAACTCTTCTTTATTCTTCTCATCCAGACCTTTGACTCTGACCCGTCATCCATGACACTTCACACTTTCATCCAACTCCCTTTTACAAAATTCTGACCATTTATCCCTCACCCTTTTCCATCCATTCATCCATCACCCTTTACCGTCGATTCATCCATCCCCCTTTTTCATCCATTCATCACCCAAGTCCATCCATCACCCTTTTCCACCCATTCATCCATCAGCCTTTTCCATCCATTCATCACCCAAAACCATCCATTCATCCATCCATCACCCTTTTCCACCCATTCATCCATCCCCCTTTTTCATCCATTCATCTCCCAGATTCATCCATTTATCCATCAGCCTTTTCCATCCATTCACCAACCAGATTCATCAATCCATCCATCCGTCACTCTTTTCCATCCATTCATCACCCAAATCCATCCATTCATCCATCCATCACTCTTATCCATCCATCCATCACCCAAATCCATCCATCCATCACCCAAATCCATCCATCCATCCATCCATCCATCCATACCTCATACCCCATACGCGCCACCCATCACCTCTGGCCACTCTCTCCTTCCACTCACTAACCACCCGTTCATCACCCTTTTAACTCCTTTTCGCCCCCCCCCCCCCCCTCACCCGTCATCACCCTTTTCCCGTCGCACCTGAACCCCAACCGGCGGGTGCGAGGGATTCTGTGACAGCTGGGAAAACAGATTCCAGAATGTTCGTGACGGAGGGAGGGAGGGAGGGAGGGAGGAAGGGATGGGGGATGGGTGGGAGGGTGGGTGGGTAGGTGGGTAGGTAGGTGGGTGGGTGGGTGGGTGGGTGGGTGGGTGGGAGTTTTTTATGTTAATTTGGTGGGTCTCGTTTTTGTTTGTATGTTCTTTGTTTATATATTTTTTAATTAGTTTTA
Organism: Penaeus japonicus; assembly: GCA_017312705.2. Lineage (NCBI taxonomy): Eukaryota > Metazoa > Arthropoda > Malacostraca > Decapoda > Penaeidae > Penaeus > Penaeus japonicus. Next base: position 214,420 of record BOPN01001604.1, read on the forward strand.
TTGATTTTATAGTTATTGATACTTTTATTGTTATTATATTTTTTTACTATCATTATTATTATTATTATTATTATTATTATTATTATTTTATCATCATCCTCATCAAGATTATGATCATGATGATGATGATGATCATCATCATCGTTATTTTCATCATTATTGTAATTATCATTATTATTATTATTATTATTATTATTATCATTATTATTATCATTATTATTATCACTACTACTATTACTACTATCATTAATATGTATTATTATTTTGATATTTTTATATTATTTTTATCATCATTATTTTTATAATTTTATTATTAACATCTTCATCAATCATTATCATTGTTATTATTATTATTATTATTATTATTGTTATTGTTATTATAATTATTATTGTCATCACCATTATCATCATTATTACTGCTACTACTACTGTTACTCTCCCTCCCTCCTTACCTCCTCCCTCCTCCGGACTCCTCCCTCCAGCCTCTCCTCACCTTACACACATCCCTCCCTCCCTCACTCTTTCCTTCCCTCCCTCACTCTTTCCTTCCCTTCTCCGGCCTCCCTTCTTACTTCCCTCCCCTCCCCTCACCTTCCCTTCCCCCTCCACTCCCCTCTCCTCACCTTAACCCGCTACTCCCTTTCCCCCTCCCCCTCCTCCTCCCCTTCCCCCTCCCCCTCCTCCTTCCCTTCTCTCCCCTCCCCTCACCTTAACCCGCTACTACCCTTCCCCCTCCCCCTCCCCTCCCCTCTCCTCTCCTTAACCCGCTACTCCCCTTCCCCCTTCCCTAAACCCCTCCCCTTCCCCTTCCTCTTCCTCTTACCTTAACCCGCTACTCCCCTTCCCTCTCCCCTTCCCTTCCTCTTACCTTAACCCGCTACTCCCCTTCCCCCTCCCCCTCCTCCTTTCCCCCTCCCCTCTCCTCACCTTTCCCCTCCCCTTCCCCTTCCCCTTCCTCTTCCTCTTACCTTAACCCCCCTTCCTCCCCTCCTCCCCCCTCCCCGATTAATCACACAGCCCTCGCTCATTGGTCTCACAAGCCCGGTCCTCATGCAAGGGTTTGAATAATTATGACCGAGTGTTGAACGGAAAGCCACAAGTCGTGTGCTTGTGCATGTGCTTGTGCTTGCGTTTGTGCTTGTGCTTGCGCTTGTGTGGAACGCGATCGGGTTTATGTTTCTGTTGGTGAGGCGTTCGTAGTCTGTTTGTTTGTTTGGTTGGTTGGTTGTGTGTCTGTCAGTCTGTCTGTTTACGCTTGGCTGTCTGTTATTGTTAGTCGGTTTGTCTTTCTGTCAGTCTGTCTGTCTGTCTGTCTGTCTGTTTGTCCGTCAGCCAGACAAATGCCCAGTAAACCAACCAGTCAGTCAGCCATCCAGAAAGCCAGTCAATCAGCCAGTGAATCATCCAACAAGCCAACCAGCCATTAGATAAACCAATAAACCAGTCAGCCAGTCAGTCAGTCAGTCAGTCAGTCAGTCAGTCAGTCAGCCAGGTGATCGTGTGGATGCGGAAGTCAGGAATACAACGCGTCTTTTTTGTGTTTGAGCCAAAGCCGTGTCTTAGGTGAATGGGGGATTGTTGTGCAGGATTGTATGTGGGCGTATCCTTACCTCTATTTTTTTTTTCTTTTTTTTTTAGATCATTTGGATCTTGGTTTTGCATCGGTGATCTTATTTGTTTATTATTTGTGTTATTGTTATTGTTGTTGTTATTATTATTTTATTATTATTATTATTATTATTATTATTATTGTTCATAATACTTTTATCATTATTTTTTATCATTATTATCATTATTATTATTTTTTATAGGTAATCTTTATTTTGTTCATTTCTTTATTTCTGTATAGTATTCATTCTTGTGTCGATACATTTATTTCTTATTAGAGAGAGAATAAGATTAAGAGGTTTAAGAGTGAGAATGATAGTAAGAGAGAAAGTAAGAGTAAGAGAGAGAGTGAGAGTAAGAGAGAAAGTAAGATTAAGGGAGAGAGTGAAAGTAAGAGAGAAAGAGTAAGATTAAGAGTGAGAGTATGAGAGAGAGTAAGATTAAGAGTGAGAGTATGAGAGAGAGTAAGATTAAGAGTGAGAGTATGAGAGAGAGAAAGTAAGATTAAGGGAGAGAGTGAAAGTAAGAGAGAAAGAGTAAGATTAAGAGAGAGAGTAAGATTAAGAGTGAGAGTGAGAGTAAGAGAGAGAGTAGGAGTGAGTGAGAGTGAGGAAGTAAGAGTGAGAGGGAGAATCCTACGCAAGATGTTCAGAAGAAGTGCGGAAGCATGTGCTTGCGTCTTGCTTGCATCTGAGAATTGCGCCAAGGGCAAGAAATGATATTAAAGCTGGGATTGAACCGGGGTTTTCTGGGTAATCGGTAATCGTGTTTCTCTCGGCTGTAAACAATGCTGCTTGGCCCCTCCCCCCGGGCCACGCTGCTCCTCCAACCTTATCCTTACCTCTATTCCACCCCTACTCCTCACCCCTCACCCTCCACTCCACTCCACTCCACTCCTAGCCACCCCCACGTCCACCTCTACCTCCATCTACCACTAGCTCCACGGTCGCTTTCATGTCCACCTCAACTTCCATCTCCATCTACCACCTCCACCACTACGTCCACCTCCACGGCCACCTACCCCCACCTCCACCTACCATCATCTCCACCTACCATTTCCACCTACCACCACCTCCACCTACCACCTCCACCTACCATCTCCACCTACCATCTCCACCTACCATCTCCACCTACCACCACCTCCACCTACCACCTCCACGACCACCTCCACCTCCTCTACCTCCTCCACCTACCACAATCTCTACTTACCAACTCCACCGACCACCTCCACCTCCTCCAGGGCAGGGAGGGAGGGAGGGTGGGTGGGATGGAGTTTAAGGGGCAGGGGTATAAGAAGGTTATGGAGTAAGTTTACGGGGATAGCCATGTCAAGGGACAGTGGAAGAAGGGGGAGAGGGAGGCTAAGGGGTAGGGATAGGGATAAGGATAGGGGGGATAAAGAGGTCAAGGGGAACGGATAGGGAGGATAGGGATGCCAAGGGATAGGGGAGGGGGTTAGTGTGAGCGAGTTAG
>BOPN01001604.1:220000-222500 GCA_017312705.2 Penaeus japonicus
CCCTCACTCAACACCCCTCTCCCTCCCTCTATACCCCCCTCCCCCCTTGGAAGATCCCCTGCCTCGCAATGCACCTACTCTTCCCCGTTCTTCCCTCTCTGTGCATCTCTCTCTTTGTATCTCTCTCCTTTTCATCTGCATCTCTCTCTCTCTCTCTATTTCTCCATCTCAATGCGCCTTTATTTCTGCCTTCGCGTCCTTCTCTCTCCTTCCCTCATTTCCTCCCTCCTTCCTTCACTTCCTTCCTCCTTCCCTCACTCAGCACCCTGTTCCCTGCCCCTCTCCTTCCGACTCCCTCTCCTCCCTTATTCCCTCCATCTGCACCTTTTATATTCCTTCTTACTTCCCTCCTACTACGTTTGATCTTTCTCCCTTCCTCTGTGCCCCCTACTCCTCCATCCCCCCCCCTCTTTACCCCCTCTCCCTCCTTCCATCCCTCTCTCTGTACCCCCTACTTCTTCCTCCATCCATCCATCCCTCTATATACATCGCCCCTCCCTCTTTCCCACTCTCCGTATTCCCATCCTTCCTTCTCTCCTTTTTTCTGTACCTCCTACCCCTGGTTTCTTCCCTTCCTTCACACTGCTCTCTTTTCCTCCTCTCCTCTCTCTGCGTCCCCTACCCTCCTCTCTCCCCCTCCTATAGAACCACCTACCCCTCCCTCCTTTCCACCATTTGTAACCCCTACCACTCCTCCCTACCCTCCCTCCTCCCCTTCCTCTGTGCCCCCACCCCCTTCCTACCATCCCTCTGTACCCTCTTCCCCTCCCTCCTTTCCTCCCACTGTTGTACCCACTACCCTTCCCTCCCTCCATCCCTATCCGCAATGATGAGGGTACTACGGTGCACCCCCCTTCTCATACCCGCTAGCTTCCTGTTCTCACTGCCCTCCTTCCCCCTCCCTCTCCCCTCCTCTCTACCCCTTTCCCCCTCATCTCCCCTCTCACTCTCCCTCTCCCTCTCCCTCTCCCTCTCCCCTTATCTCCTCTCTCACTCTCCGTTCCCTCTCCCCTTCCCCTTTCCCCCTCCTCTCTCCCCCTCCTCCCCTCCCCGCACTCCCCCCAGCCCCGCGTCCCCACAAACGCCCATGCCATTAAGGGTGCGAAGTACTTCTCTTTCGGATGTCTGTTAACTTCTCTTTCGCTCAGTGTGATTTTAAGTGTTTTATGTCAGTCGCAGTATCTGGAGTGTCGCGTTTCCCTTTGTTAATGAATGGGTAGCGAAATAGGGTTGGATATCACAAGGGGCTTCATTATCCTAGTGACCGGGAAAATGGAACTGGGGAAACTTGGGGAAACTCGCACGCACACAGACGTACATGGACACGCACACGTACCTGCAACTCACGCTTGCAGACATATATACACACTCTCACACCGCACACGCTCGCTCTCACTCTCACGCTTACTCTCACTCTCACTTTCTTTCTCTCACTCTCCCACTCACAAAACTCACTCACTCATTAGTATTGTAAACAAACCAACTTACTACTTCATGTATTTATGAACAAGGTTACCTAAAGCCCTTTTAATAGTTATGAGACAAAGTTATAACATCTACTGTAATGTTTACGTGAATGTTAATGTGAACAAATGTTTACGTGCTCGGCATTTCTAGCATTGTGATCTGGAATTACAGAGGGAAAAGTTAGTCAATTAGCGTAGGCCTGAGTGTCCCAGCTCGAATTTTTGGAGCGAGGAAAAGGGGCAATTCGCTCTGAACATTATGGCGTATCTAACGTTAAGATTATTTTATCGCATATATCCTAACGAACGAGGTGAATGTTTTTTTCTTTTGTTTTCATTGCCAGCTTTGTTGCAAATTGAATATTGACACTATGGGTACCTAGGGCAAACTGAAAATTATGAAGTTATGAAGTATTTCTGATTTGGATTTCCCAAAAAAATATACTAGTAATTATGGAGAATTATATTTTCGGGCCTTCAGATCTTGTTACTGAGGGAAAGCTAGTGTTATGCATCTAGGCCTATATAGACTTGCGTTTAGTGTTATACATATAGGCCTGTGGTCAGCGGTATTTTTTAAGACCTCTGTTGGGTGTTATACAATCAGGCTTGTGTTTAACATTATGCATTTAGGCCTATGGCAGATTTTAGGAGTGCGTTGGGGATGTTCATGCTGATGCCATCACATCCATGCTGCTTGTGCTTTTATTCCTATAGGCCTATACCCCCCCCCCCCCATCACCACATACACACCCGTCCATTAATCGTATTATCTCACCGCGTCTATCTCGCGTCCCCGCCGCTTAGCCTCTTCTTACTGTCCCTTCTCTCACCCTTTCCTCTTCTCTCTTCTCCACTCTCTCCTTTACTCTTCACTCCGTTCAATCTCTCTCCCCTCCCTTTCTCCCCTTTATCTGGCCACCCTTTTTTCAACCTTTTTCCCTTCTATTCAATGCCTCTTCTTTCCTCCTTCTCTTCCCTTGTCCCTTCTCTCCTCTCTCTCATTTACCCTCTTTACCCTCTCTTCCTCTTCC
>BOPN01001604.1:232500-240000 GCA_017312705.2 Penaeus japonicus
GGGGGGGGGGGGGGGGCATTGTGGTCATTAGGTGTGGTGGTTATCATTATTTTTTTCGATGTTGATTAGCATTATCGGTGTGTTGTTTCGTTTGTTTGTTCTTTGTTGTTGTTGTTGTAATTATTTTTTTTTCTTCTTATTGTTATTATTATTATTTTTTTATTATTATTATTATTTTTTTTTTTTTGGGGGGGGGTAATTATGCGTTGATTTTCTTTCTTTCTTTTTTTTTTGGAGGGGGGGAGTTATCATTACTATAGCTGGTATCATTATGTTCATTATATTGAATTCATCATTATCATTATCATTCATATCAATATCTTTATCATCATCATTATCATCATTATGAATATCATTATAATCATCTGTATCCTTATCATTATCCTCGATATCATCATCATCATCATTACCATCATCATTATAATCATCATCATAATCATCTTGATAATTATCCTTGCTATCATTATTACTATTCTTACTATCATCATTACTATTCTCAATATCATTAATATTCTCAATGTTATTCTGACTCTGAACAGACACGTGTAATATCTTTAACTTCCTAATAGATTTAATCAGAAACAGACACTCCCGTTGATCGCTTTGCTGTGAGTCGAACCTCGCTCTGGGAGGGTCAGTTCACTTTTTTTTTCATGAAAGAATGAAAGAATTAAAGAAAGAAAGAAAGAATTTTTTTTACGTTCTTAGGTTCAAACAAGAATGTTTATCCACGATGGAATGAAAGAATGAAAGATTTTTTTTTTTTTTTTTTCGGTTCAAACAAGAACATTTCTCCACGAAAGAATGAAAGAATTAAAGAAAGAAAAAATATTTTTTTTTACGTTCTCCAGTTCAAATAAGAATATATCTCTACGAAAGAATGAAAGAAAGAACATTTTTTTACGCTCTTCGGTTCAAACAAAAACATTTCTCTACTAAAGAATGAAAGAAAGAAAAAACAGAAAGAACATTATTTTATGTTCTTCAGTTCAAATAAGAACATTTCTTTACGATTTTTTTTTTCTTTTTGCGTTCTTCTGTTCGAATATCTAAGATACGGAAACGGAATGATTATCTTGAGTCTGTTTGATTATGATAATCACAAGTAAAATGATAATGATGAAAGTAATGATAATTCTGATTCACTGATTCACAAAAGTTCTCTCTGTTCTCTCTGTCTCTCTGTTCTTTCTGTGGATTCTCAGTTTTAAATATTTGGAAATATTCAGTGTGATTTAATAGAAAAATAATAATTGATTTAATGATAGATTTAATTATCACTCATGATATATATATAAATATATATATATATATATATATATATATATATATATATATATATATATATATATATATATATATATATACATATATATATACATATATAAATATACATATATACATACATATAAAACTACATATATGTATATGTTTACATACATAATATCGAATGCATATGCATCTACGTGTATACAAACGAGTATATGTACACATGAATAATATATTCACCCTAATGAATATCTTCCGGGAAATAATGACTTAACTATGAAAATAATATATGTTCCAGAATATGAATATATATATATCATTTTTTTACAAGATTATGTAAATTTAATGGTTATAAAAACTTATATACGCAGCGCCATCTTGCATGTGGTGTGTATGTGTGTGTGTGTATGTGTGTGTGTGTGTGTGTGTGTGTGTGTGTGTCTGTTTGTGTGTGTGTGCAACTTTAGGTGTATGTGTATGTGTGTTTGTGTACGTGTGTTTGTGTATGTGTCTGTGTATGTTTGCATATTTTAGTTTTTATTATCCTGTTTATCTTTTCTCTAATTACATCTTCTCTTTCTCTCTTCTTCCGTTTCTCTATCTCTCTCTCTCTTCTTCTGTTTCTCACTTCTCCTTCTCTTTATCTTCTTCTCTTCATCTCTTTTTATCTCCTCTTCTACTCTTTCTCTTTTTTCCTCTCTTTCGTTGTCTCACCCCCCAATACCCCTCCCCTTCCCCTTCCCTCCCTCTTTCTCTTCCTCCCTCTCTCCCTGCCCTTTCCCTTCTCTCCCTCCCTCCCTCTCTCCCTCTCTCTTTCTCTCCCCGTCTCTACTTCTCTCCCTCTCTCCCTCCCTCCCTCTCTCCGTCTCTCCCTCCCTCCCTCTCTCCGTCTCTCCCTCCCTCCCTCTCTCTCTCAATACATGAGCAAACAAGTAGCGATCCGTCGCAAGTCCTGTCCCATAGTCCCATAGCGTCGCATTTGAGTGACCGGTTCCTGGTTCCTGGTTCCTGGTTCCTGGCAAGTACCGGTTCGGTTAGGCCTCCCGCCGACTCGAAGGTGTGATTGCGGTGGCGGCGGCGGGGGGAGAAGGGCGGCGGTTGTAGGATCTCTTCAGGGTACGAGAGCTCCTCGCCGGTCAAGAGATAGGCGGGGGGTTGGCGGGGGGTGGGGGGTTACTCTCTTTCTTTTTTTTCTCTCTCTCTGTCTTTTTCTTTCTATTTTTTTATCTTTTTATCTTTTTGTCTCGATATATTTTATTTGTCTTTCATCTTCACCTTTTCCTTTATCTCATTCATCTCTTTTTGTTTCTACTTCATCTAATTCTTCTTCTCTTTCATCTCCATCTCATCTCTCTTTCTCTCTCTCTCTCTCTCTCTCTCTCTCTCTCTCTCTCTCTCTCTCTCTCTCTCTCTCTCTCTCTCTCTCTCTCTCTCTCTCTCTCTCTCTCTCTCTCTCTCTCTCTCTCTCTCTCTCTCTCTCATTCTCTCTCTCATTCTCTCTCTCTCTCTCTCTCTCTCTCTCTCTCTCTCTCTCACCCTTTAGAGATCCCGAGAGTAAGAATTAAAAAAAGAGAGAGGGAGAAGACGAAAGAGACGAAGAGGAGAGGGAAATCATGAGATTGGATGACACAAAGGAATAAAGGAGGAGGAAGAACATTCAAAGAAGAGAGGAAGAAAGAGAGAACAGAAAAAGTGGGAGAGTTAAATTTAGGAAAAGACAGCGGGGGGGGAGGGGGAGGATGAATTTGATGATGGATAAATTGGATATTTAATGATAAGCGGACAAATTAGAATGAATAGAAAGAAAGAAAATAAATAAATGGAAAACAAGACAAATGAAAAACAAGAAGCAAAGAAGAAATGTTTGGAAGAGAAAAATAGGTCCAAAAGATGAATAAGTGAAATCAGTAATTATATAGAAAGAAATAAGTAGAAAATGAAGATAAGTGGAAAACAAGAATTAGAAAAAATAAATAGAAAATGAAGATAAGTGAAGACAAGAATTTTAAGAGAAAACAAAAAATAAAAAGCCAAATGACGAGAATCATTTGTCAAAGATCCCAATCAGTTACCATTCCGAACTGCCCAATCCCTAAAGATTACCATAACCACGAAACTACCATAACCATACTTCCATACTTCACGATATGGCAGCGCCCATGGTAGGGAATGTGTCGTTATAACGCTGCTACTATTGTTGCATTTGATATTGCAATTGTGAGGTTGCATAAGGGGGGATTTATGGTCAATTGTTGGTATGGGGATTACAGTGGCTGCATTAATTGAATGGGGATTATCATTGCTACGTTGATTTAATGGCTGCATTAATGGAAAGGGGATCGCGGGGGTTGCAATGATTGATCTGGTTGACGCCGTAGTTCTTGCTCATTCATCCTGCGTTGCTTTGTGTTCCTCGACGATATGCATTGTTTACTTTTATCAATTCACGTGGAAATATTCTCTCTTTCTCTCTTTTTTTTCTCTCTCTTTCTCTCTTTTTTTCCCTTTCTCTTTCTCTTTCTTTCTCTTTCTCTTTCTTTCCCTTTCTTTCTCTCTCTCTCTCTCTCTCTCTCTCTCTCTCTCTCTCTCTCTCTCTCTCTCTCTCTCTCTCTCTCTCTCTCTCTCTCTCTCTTTTCTCTTTCTCTTTCTCTCTAGGTTTCTCAAGAGAGAGTGAGAGAAAGAAACAGAGAGATCCGAATCAAAAGGTGGTATTCTGTGGCGTGTTGAGAAACCCACAGAGAGAGAAACAGAGAACAATAAATAAACAAAGAAAGGAAGGACGGAAGTAAGGGGGCAGAGCCTGAAGCCCATCTTCAGAAAAAACAAAAATCCCTGACGCCGTAAACATCCGTATGAGTGACAGGTAGGTGTATATGGCGTGTCAGGTAGGGGGGGGGGTAGTCACGCCGAAGGAACAGCGGGATGAACGATCGATAATTTCTATCCATCTTTTTTTATATTATTAGATTGGTTGTGATGGGGAGAGGGTCGACAGACTTCCATCCAGCGACATTTGGCGAGTTGGCGTACGAGTTTCTGAGTGGAATGTTGTGTGAAAGGAAGAATGTGTGTTTATGGGAGTGGGTGGGACGTAGGTTTGTGTGTGTGTATACATGAGTTTAAGTGCACTTGCACAGTGTATACATGTAGCACATGCATGCATGCATGCATGCATACACACATCTATCCACCCATCCATCCATCCATCCATCTATCCATCTATCAACCCATGCATTCATGCATATACATACATACATACATACATACATATATATACAGACACACACACACACACACACACACACACACACACACACACACACACACACACACACACACACACACACACACACTTCGTTTTACTCGTTATGCGAAACATTGAGTTAGGCTTTGATAGGGTTGATTTGGTGCCTATGTTATTGTTGTTATTATCATTATTGTTGTTGCATTTTATACTACTACTACAACTACTAGTGATATCAGTTCTGATGATTATTATTTCATTATGATAATGATACTATTGATAATTATCATTCTGTTTATGATAATTACAGTGTCATAATCATCATCACCATCATCACCACCATCCCCATCATCATCGTCATCGCCATCATCATCATCATCCCCATCATCGTCATCGTCACCATCACCATCATCGTCATCATCGTGATCGGCAGACTGTGATAATAATTTATTATAGTCATTAATTTAAAGCTGATGCAATACTGGCTCTCGTCCTGACATGTGGCAATATCGGCTGTTGATATGACTCTTGATATCGCGCCGTCATTTAAGACGAGCGCGAGTGTTTACGCTCCGCTGCTGATAACACTTCGGTTCGACGACTATTTATAAGTGGGGGGGATGGGGGGAAGGGGGGAGGGGGGAGGGAAGGATGGAGGGAAGAGGGGAAAGGGGGAGGGAAGGATGGGGGGAAAGGAGGGGAGGATGGAGGGAGGGGAGGATGGGGGAAAGGGGGAGGGAAGGATTGGGGAGGGGAAGGGGGAGGGGAGGGGAGGGGAAGGGGGAAAGGGGGAGGGGAGGAAGAGGGGAATGGTGGGAGGGGGGAGGGGATTGAAAGAGGGAGGGGAGGATGGGGGAAAGGGGGAGGGGATGGGGGGAATGGTGGGAGGGGAGGAAGGGGGAATGGTTGGAGGGGAAGGATGGGGTGTAATGGGGGGAGGGAAGGATGAGGGGAAAGGAGGAAGGAGGGAGGGAGGTTGGGAGGGAGAGACATCACGGTGCCTGCCGTCTTGCTCGCTCACGCCCGTGCTTAGGTCCGTCCTCGCTCCTTAAAACGCTCACGCCGACGCCCACGCTCACGCCCACGCCAGCACGTGTGAAGCCTCGTATCCGTTATTGCCAGGAGGGCCTATTGATCAACTTTGTCGAAGCGAGCGCACAATAGGGGCGGCCTTTTGCCTCCTCGTCGCCGGCCCCTTGCGCTTCGTGAAGATAGGAGAGGGGGCAGAGGAGAGGAAGGAGAGTGGCGGGAGGGGGTTGCCTTCACAGGTGTTCAGTTTCTTTTCTTTTTTTCTTTTTTCGTCGATTTTCTTCTTTTTTTCTTTTTTTTATTCTTTCTTCTTCTGTCATCTTCTCCCCCTCTTTTTTTTTTTTTTTTTTTTCCCCTTTTCCATCTTATTTCTCTCTCCTCCTCCTCCTCCTCCTCCTCCTCCTCCTTCTGCTCCTCCTCCTCCTCCTCCTCCTCCTCCTTCTGCTCCTCCTTCTGCTCCTCCTTCTGCTCCTCCTCTATCCCCTCTTCCTTCTGCTCCTTCTCATCATCCTCTTTTTTGTTTGTTTGTTTGTTTGTCTGGGACCCCCCCCCCCCCACACACACACACGAAGAAAAGCGGAAATGGAGAGGGACACTATGACTGATAATAAGAATTTTAAGGAAGGAAGGGAGGATAAGGTGTACGAAAGGAAACGAAAAGGAAGGAAGAAATAAGGAAAACGTAGGGAACTGCGAATGGGAATAAGCAAAATACGTTTTTTTTTTTTTACAATTTTTTTTTTTTTTCCCTCTTATATATATGTCCAAGTGTAAATATCTCTCTTCGTTAATGAGTTAATCTCCTTATCGCATAAGTGACATAAGTGGTAAGTAACTTAAGATGCAAGAATCTTTTTTCCTCCAATTGGAGCTTTGAAGATCTATGCGTGGCGTTTTTGTTGTTGTTGTTGTTTTTGTTGCTGCTCACGTGCTGTTTTTTTGCAGTAGAATTTCAGCCAATAGTTTTCCTCTGTGTTCTGATTGATTACCCTTGTTATTATTATCAGTGTCATTTGTTTAAATATAATTATCACGATAATCTTCATATTACGTCATTCTGATTATCATAATGGCCATTTTTATCAGTCTGATTATATTTTTTGATGTTTTATAATATTGTTGCTTGTTAAGAAAATTAGTGATTTAATAATGTTAAAGAACGGATATATATAAAGGACATCACATCTTATTTTTTACAACCCACCATAGGAATTAAAGTTATTAATTTAAAAACAAAATATATAGCATTTACATTTTGGGGGAGAAAAGATTCCATTTTATTTTCCATCCCCCGCATTCTTCATATTCATTTCGCTAATGTGATTATTTTTTCTTCCTTTATTCACAGGTATGGATCAGACACCAGCGTCCTTCGCCAGCATGTTGAAAGGCCCACATATGAGGTATTCTTAGAAGTAGCGAGACCAAGTTGCAGGTCATGTGGTCACAGTGATGATGTTGAAGCTGAGTCGGTAGTATAGGTGTTCTTATTTGTCTGGTGTTAATAGGGGCGTTTTTGGTTTGACTTGTGTTTAACGTTCTGTTTTCCTTGTTTTGAATTGTGTCGACCTGAGAGGGTGGGAGAGAGCGACAGACAGAGACTGACTGACTGACTCTAACACATTCAGAGAGAGAGAGTGAGTGAGTGAGTGAGTGAGTGAGTGAGTGAGTGAGTGAGTGAGTGAGTGAGTGAGTGAGTGAGTGAGTGAGTGAGTGAGTGAGTGAGTGTGTGTGTGTGTGTGTGTGTGTGTGTGTGTGTGTGTGTGTGTGTGTGTGAGAGAGACAATAGAGAGAGAGTAGAGACTACAGATGTTCCTGTTTCGTTTGGTGTTAACAGGTGTACGTGTTTGTTTTTGCATTTGCACTAAGTTTGTTTTCATTTTTATCTGTTTAGTTATCTTCGTTGTATGCATATGTGTCGCATTAATGCCAAGTAGTGAATGGTTTGTACAGAGCAT
>BOPN01001604.1:245000-247500 GCA_017312705.2 Penaeus japonicus
ATACATTCGCTTATCCGGATATCCTCTCTTTCTTTTACTTTTTTAAATACATTTTTTTATTCATTCGTTCATTCATTCTTCCGCACGGTCGTCCAGACATTCATTTATTCATGTGCTGAACCGTGCATTCATTCATTCGATATTTATTTATTCATTTTCTTTTTCCATTCATTCACCCATACATCCGTTTACTCATAACTGAAACATATGTTCATTCATTCTATCTTCAATATATTCATTCATGTTTCCATTTACTCACCTATGCATCCATCCATTCATTCATCCATGCACTCAATCATGTATTCATTCATTCTCCCATACACTCACCCATTCATTCATTTATTTATTCAATTATTCATTCATTCATTCATTCATTCATACACTCGTCCATATATATATTCATTTATTTATTCCTTCCTTCATACAGACAGCCATGTATTCATCCACTGACCCATACATCTATTCATATATTTATTAATTAATTCATACACAGTCACGCATTCATTCAGAAATGTAGTAAATATCCCTATCCATTAAGTGTGAATTACACACTTAGACATGAGGCTAGACGTGTCTGGAAATGACTTACGGCGGTCGTGTCAGAGGCTGGTTATTCATGAGGAATATTTCTCCCTTGCATGTCCTTCTGTCAAGCTGTCAACACCCAGCTGTCAAGACCGTGTCGCTCTCACTCACTCTCTCTATCTCACTCTCTCTTTCTTTCTCTCTCTCTTTTTCTCTTTCTCTTTTTCTCTCTTTCTCTCTCTCTTTCTCTTTTCTCTTTTTTCTCTTTCTCTCTATTTTTCTCTCTTTTTCTCTTTTTCTCTCTTTCTCTCTCTTTTTCTCTCTTGCTCTCTCTTTTCTCTCTCTCTCTCTCTTTATTTCTTTCTCTCTTTCTCTATTTCTCTTTTTTCTGTGTCTCTCTTTCTCTCTCTCTCTTTCTCTCTTTCTGTTTCTCTCTTTTTTTCTGTCTCTTTTTCTCTGTTTCTCTCTCTTTTTCTCTGTTTCTCTCTGTTTCTCTCTCTTTTTCTCTTTCTCTCTCTTTTTCTCTTTCTCTCTCTCGCTCTCTCATTTCTCTCTTTCTCTCTCTTTATTTCTCTTTCTCTCCTTATTTCTCTTTCTCTCTTTCACTTTCTCTCTCTCTCTCTATCTATCTATCTATCTATCTATCTATCTACCTCTCTCTCTCTCTCTCTCTCTCTCTCTCTCTCTCTCTCTCTCTCTCTCTCTCTCTCTCTCTCTCTCTCTCTCTCTCTCTCTCTCTCTCTCTCTCTCTCTCTCTCTCCCTCCCCTCCCCCCTCCCTCTCTCTCTCTCTCTCTCTCTCTCTCTCTCTCTCTCTCTCTCTCTCTCTCTCTCTCTCTCTCTCTCTCTCTCTCTCTCTCTCTCTCTCTCTCTCTCTCTCTCTCTCTCTCTCTCTCTCTTTAAGGAGATGATCTATTCCTCGTGAAAACCCTTTTTTCCTTTCGAGTGGAGTTTATGTTATGTTATCTCTCTCGGGGTCTTGTTTGCTTAGCGGTGTGTTTGTGTACTTCTCGGTGGCCCGTACGTGTCGGTGTAGTTCTTTGCGTGTTGGATCTCGGTGTTTTGTATGTGTTAGATGTCCGAGTTCTGTGCGTGTTAGATTTCGGTGTTCTGTATGTTAGTTTTTTTTTTTTTGTATGTGTTAGAGCTGGATGGTGTATCTCGATGGTTTGTCTGCACGTGTAGGGTGTCATGATTTTATCCTATCGTTAAAATTATGAAATTTAGATGCAATTTTGTGTTTTTTATGTTTTATTTATTTTTTATTTTTTTTTTTTGTATAGAAGGCAACTGAGAAATCATAGCCGAACGGGTTTGATACGCTTGGCTTTTCATAGCGAGCGCGGCGTCTTTATCTCACAGCGAATTTGATAAGCTTTAAAAATAAGCAAACTTCTCAATACAGTGTTGATAATCATCTTGGGGAATGCAAGGTAGGCTCCCGTCTTCTTAATTAAAGGATCTGTAAAAAAGGAGGGAAAGGGACCGTGCCAGCACTACGTCTCGGGGAATAAACCCTGTTGTCTTTTTTAAATTTTTCTTGTTTTTCTGTATTTCTGTCATTTCTGGATTCCTGTGTTGATTATTTTCTGTCATTTCTGGATTCCTGTGTTGATTATTTTCTGTCATTTCTGGATTCCTGTGTTGATTATTTTCTGTCATTTCTGGATTCCTGTGTTGATTATTTTCTGTCATTTCTGGATTCCTGTGTTGATTTTTTCTGTCATTTCTGGATTCCTGTGTTGATTATTTTCTGTCATTTCTGGATTCTTGTGTTGATTATTTTCTGTCATTTCTGGATTCTTGTGTTGATTATTTTCTGTCATTTCTGGATTCTTGTGTTGATTATTTTCTGTCATTTCTGGATTCCTGTGTTGATTACAGTAGAAGAATTAGAGATAGAAGTTGCAATCGTGGGGAGGTTTAGCCATTTTCGTTGCGGGATTTTTGACCACTTGAAGCACGTCGAGTGGGGGG
>BOPN01001604.1:260000-265000 GCA_017312705.2 Penaeus japonicus
CGATCACGGCGAATTCCCGTCCGCAGTTCACAACGGACGGCGCACGAACCGAACGAACAATCGGCGTGTCTGGGAAATAAAAAAAACATAACGTTACGGCGCGGCGCGGCGTCGTGTCGTCCACGGGAGACGGAGGAAAAATGTATGCGTCTAAACCTGGCTTTGTAGCTCGTCTCTTTTGAAACGAAAAAAGGAATTTCGTCTTGTTTGAAACGAGAAGGAATTTCGTCTCTTTTGAAACGAGAAGGAATTTTGTTCTTCAATTTCTATTGAACTGCCTTCGTTGTACGTTCTTGTGTTATTGTGTCCATGTGTTGGGTGAAGTTACAGCTGTAGTTGAGCCTTCATCCCATGTTCCAGACACACACACACACACACACACACACACACACACACACACACACACACACACACACACACACACACACACACACACACACACACACACACACACAGATATATAGACAGACAGATATATAGACAGACAGATAGACAGACAGATAGACAGACAGACAGACAGACAGACAGACAGACAGACAGACAGACAGACAGACAGACAGACAGACAGACAGACAGACAGACAGACAGACAAACAGATGGTCAGTCAGACAGACAGACAGACAGACAGACAGACAGACAGACAGACAGACAGATGGTCAGTCAGACACAGACATACGGTTAGTAAGACAGACAGACAGATGATCAGACAAGCAGGCAGGCAGGCAAGCAGACAGGCAAGCAGGCACGCGAATACAAGTAGAGTGAGCGCTTTATCGTGATTGATGATGTCACTTGATAAACCAGGTTGGAAGGGGATCTGTCCGTTTATCTTGAGAACCTCTACGACATTGCACTGGAGGGGGGATGGGGAGGGGGAGGGGGAGGGGGAAGGGATTGCAACGAAAATGAGAGAAAACAGGAGGAGAAGAGGAGAGGGGAGGGGAGGAGGGAGGGTTGGAGTGTTGAGTGGGGGTAAAAGGAGAGGGAGGGAGTGGAAAGGGGTTAGGAAAGGGGGAGGGAGAAGGAGGTAAAGGGAGAGGGAGGGAGAAGGAGGTAAAGGGAGGAGGAGGGGGAGGGAGAAGGAGGTAAATGGAGAGGGAAAGAGAGAGGGAGGGAGAGGGAGAGGGAAAGGGAGAGGGAGAGGGATATTGACATGGATATTGAGATGGAGATCGAGAGAGAGAGAGAGAGAGAGAGAGAGAGAGAGAGAGAGAGAGAGAGAGAGAGAGAGAGAGAGAGAGAGAGAGAGAGAGGATGAAGGGAGAAGGAGGTAGTGAGTGGGAGGAAGGGAGAAGGATGGAGAGAGGGAGGGACGGAGAGAGGGAGGGACGGAGAGAGGGAGGGACGGAGAGAGGGAGGGACGGAGAGAGTGAGGGATGGAGAGAGTGAGGGATGGATAGAGAGAGTGAGAGAGAGAGAGAGAGAGAGAAAGAAAGAAAGAAAGAAAGAAAGAAAGAAAGAAAGAGAGAGAGAGAGAGAGAGAGAGAGAGAGAGAGAGAGAGAGAGAGAGAGAGAGAGAGAGAGAGAGAGAGAGAGAGAGAGAGAGAGAGGTGGGGGGAGGGAGGGAGAGAAGGTAAAGGTAGTGTAAAGTCAAGGGAAAAGGAAAAAAGGAACGGAAAGAGGAAGAGAGAATAGAAGGAGAAGGGCAGTGAGAATAACAATAATAAAAAATACGCAATATTCAGGGCTAAGAAATAGTTCATACTCAGTGGTGGGAAACAGAGACCTATTCAGGGAAGAGCCAGGTATGGAAATTTGGTGATGTTCGGGGATAGAACATCGTAAATCTTCAGGCTATGAACTCGGTCTTAGCGATGTGCTTGGCGCCTCAGCAACCAACCGTCTTGGCTCTCTTCACGGAATTTTGGCCGCCCTTTCGCCTCCCCTCGCTTCCACTCACTCCCCTTTACCTTTCCTCTCACTCCCCTTACCTTTCCCCTCACTCTCCTTACCTTTCCCCTCACTCTCCTCGCCCCCCCCCCTCACTCTCTCCCCTCACTCTCCTCACCACCCCTCACTCTCTTCGCCCCCCCCCCCCTCATTCTCGCCTCATTACCCTCACTCCCCCCTCATTTCTCTTTTTTCTTGTTTCCCCCTCACCTCACTCCTGCTTTAGATCCCTTCATTCTTGACTTTTCCCCTCACCCCCCACATCTCTCCCCTTTACACCTATCCCTTCTCATTTCCCCCTCTTCCTCCTCATCTCCCCCTCCTCCTCCTCATCTTCCCCTCACTCCCCCCACATCTCCCCCCACCCTTGTCGGCATGGCGGGGTAAAGGGAGTGGGAGGGGAGGGGGGTAGGGCAAGACTGACACGTGCCTGTCGTCTGGTTTCATCTCTCTCTCTCTCTCTCTCCCTCTCTCTCTCTCTCTCTCTCTCTCTCTCTCTCTCTCTCTCTCTTCTTTCCTCCATTACTTCTTTCCATCCTCCCTTTCCCTACCGCTCTTTCCTGCCTCTCTCCCTCTCTCCCTCCCTCCCTTAGCCTCTCTCCCCTTCTTCCCTCCCTCCCTTCGTCTCTTTTCCTCCCTTCCCTTTACCTTCCTTCCCTCCTTCCCGCTCCCCTCCTCTCTTCCTCACCCTTCGCCTCTCTCCCCTTCCTCCCTCCCTCCCTCCCTCCTTCCCTCACTCACTCCCTCCCTCACTCCCTCACTCACTCACATCACTCACTCACTCACTCACTCACTCACTCACTCACTCACTCACTCACTCACTCACTCACTCACTCTTAGCCTTCCAACTCCCTTGCTCGCTGATCTCTTTCTCGTTCTGTAGTGCACTCAGAAATATGTCAGTCAAGGACGCCTGTGAACACTTGCTGACACGCTACCCTTTGACACTGACAGGGCTAGCGAGAGACTCCTGCACCTTTGACCTTGGTCAGTTATTTAAGCTTTCAGCTGGGGCCATCTGACCTTTGATTTCGGATCGCCCTTTTTTGTTGTTGTTGTTGTTGCCTCGCAGTCTTCTCTCTCTCTCTCTCTCTCTCTCTCTCTCTCTCTCTCTCTCTCTCTCTCTCTCTCTCTCTCTCTCTCTCTCTGTCTCTCTCTCTCTCTGCCCCCTCTCTGCTTCTCTCTGTCTCTGTCTCTCTCTCTCTCTTTCTCTCTCTGTCTCTTTCTCTCTGTCTCTCTCTCTCTCTCTCTCTCTCTCTCTCTCTCTCTCTCTCTCTCTCTCTCTCTCTCTCTCTCTCTCTCTCTCTCTCTCTCTCTCTCTTTCTCTCTCTCTCTCTCTCTCTCTCTGTGTGTCTGTGTCTGTGTGGGTATGTATGTACGCGTGTGTTTACATGGGTATGTGATGTGTGTGTGTGTTTGTGAGCGCGTGCGTGTGTTTGTGTGTTTTTTTTAAACAGATGGGTAATATCAAAGGCAGAGGCAAAAAAAGAGGAATTCAACATCAAACGATCCCTCTACATTAGTACCTGCAGTGCGCCGACATATGAGTACATCTCACAGATCCTCCCCTCTATACCCCTCTCCCCTCCCCCCTCCCCCTCCCTTCCTCTCCTCCGTTCCTTTCCTCTCACCTGTCCCTATCCCTCTCCCCCTTTCCCTTTCTCTCCCCCCCCCTGTCCCTTTACTTTCCCCTTTCCTTTCCGTCTCCTCTCTCCCCTCTCTCCTCTCTCCTTTTCCTTCCCTTTCTTCTTTCCCTTCCCTTTCCCCTTTCTCTTCCCTTTCCCCTTTTCCCTTCATCTCCCATCTCTCTTCCATTCTCCTATTTTCCCTTTTCTTTGCCCTATCCCTTCCCCCTCTCTCTCTTATCTTCCTCCTTCTCCCTCCCCTCCCCCTCTTTTATTGCCCACTTTCCCTTCCCTCTCCCCCTTTTCCCTTCCCTTCCCACTCCCTCTTCCTTCCCCTACCCCTCTCCCTTCCCTACCCCATCTTTTCTTCTTACCCTATTACTCTCTACTCCCTACCCTTTCCCCCCTGTCCCTTCCTCTCCCCTCTCCCCTTCTCCCTGCTCCTCCCTCCCTCCCCAACCCTTCCCATCCCCCTTCCCCTTCCCCCGTCCCCTTTTTCCCATCCCTCCCCCCATCCCTTCCCCCTGTCCCGTTCTTCCCATCCCTCCCATCCCTCTTCCCCCTGTCCCGTTCTTCCCATCCCCTCTCTCCCTTCCCATCCCCATCCCCCTCCTCGCCCCCCCCTCCCCGTCCCTTAGAGTCAGAGCTTGGAACGACTCCCACTGTTTTAAGTCAAAGTGTGTTCGCTTCAGAGAGGTAATTTGCGGTTGGGTCGCTGGCTGTCGGCTGCCCTTGGGTGACGGAAGCTCAAGTATACGTGGGTGAGCTTTTGCTGTGATGCTTAATTCGGGAGCTCTTGTGTCCATGATGCAAGGGTAGGTGAGATTTGTTTTGATTTCGACTTTTTAATTTCAGGCTGAGTTTTTTTTTTGCTTCTCTGTCTCTGTCTGTCGCTTCGTCTGTGTTTTGTATCGGTCTCTCTATCTCTGCCTCTACCTGCATCTCTACCTGTACCTCTACCTCTGCCCCCCCCCCCCCCCCACACACACACACACCCCTCAGATATGTAAGATTAGTGCTTGACATAGCCCTTTACGCAAGAGTAGCTTAGCCAGTTTGGATAGATGGTTGACTTCTTACCCTGGCTTTTTGCAGGACATGTAAACTGCTCTGCAAATCAAACTATATCAAATAAAGAATCTCTCTCTCCTCCCTCTCTCCCTCCCTCCCTCTCTCCCTCCCTTCTTCCCTCCCTTCTTCCCTCCTTTCTTCCCTCCTTTCTTCCCTCCCTCCCCCCCCCCCCCCTCTCTCTCTCTCTCTCTCTCTCTCTCTCTCTCTCTCTCTCTCTCTCTCTCTCTCTCTCTCTCTCTCTCTCTCTCTCTCTCTCTCTCTCTCTCTCTCTCTCTCTCTCTTTCTCTCTTTCTCTCTTTCTCTCAAACAAAAGAAAAATGTAGAACGAGAGAGAGAGAGAGAGAGAGAGAGAGAGAGAGAGAGAGAGAGAGAGAGAGAGAGAGAGAGAGAGAGAGAGAGAGAGAGAGAGAGAGA
>BOPN01001604.1:270000-279576 GCA_017312705.2 Penaeus japonicus
CCCCTCTCTCCGGTAAGGCAGCGGGAAAGGTAAATTCCGTGCGTTCAAAAAATAATAATGATAATAAAAAAAAATAGACAACAACAAAGTCCAAAACAAAACAAGCAAACAAACAAAAACAGACAATCAATCAATCAAGCAAGCAAGCAAGCAAGCAAACAAGCAAGCAAACAAGCACACACAAGGCTCGTCAAGCAAGCAAACAAACAAGCACACACAAGGCTCGTCAAGCAAGCAAACAAGCACACGCAAGGTTCGTCAAGCAAGCAAACAAGCACACACGCATCTCGTCGACCGCGGGGCAAGCCTAAGGATCGTAACTCAAGGCGCAGCAGGTATTAACTTGCGCTGCCTTGCGTAACACAAACAATAACAGGAGAACAAATAAATAGTTCCTTCGGGCCATCTCCTTGGCTCTGGCTGGCTCCTTGGCTCCTTTCGCAGCGCCTTGGGAGTATGTCGGGAATGTGGGTCGTCGCTAGTGTCCCGGATGTGATTTTGGGTTTTTTTTAAGGGTGGGGGTGGGGGGTTGGAGTTGGGTGGGGTTGTGATTTATTTTTATTTTTTGGGGGGGTACGGGTGGGGGGGTATGGAAGGGGGGGGAAGGGTGGAGGGTGAGTGGGGGTTTGGCCTGGGTTCAATGAGGTTGTGATTTTTTTTTTTTGAGGGTTTGGTTTAATTTGGGTTCGATTGGGTTGTAATTTTCCGGAAGGGGGTGGTGGCACGGAAGGGATTAGTGGGGGAGGGAGGGAGAATGGGGGGGGGCGAGAATGGTTGAGGGGGTTGGAGTCGTGGGAGGGGTAGATAGAGAGAGAGAGAGAGAGAGAGAGAGAGAGAGCGATAGATAGATAGATAGATAGATAGATAGATAGATAGATAGATAGAGAGAGAGAGAGAGAGAGAGAGAGAGAGAGAAAGAGATAAGGGAGGGGAGGGGAGGGGAGGGGAGAGACCCTGTGAGTTGATACATCGGCATTTAAGAGAGCTTTAAAATGCATGAATGTCGGGATGTATGAGTAACATAATCTGAATGCATCGCTGGAGGGACGGTATGCGCTTTATGACTCGTGGGGGTGGGGTGGGTGGGGGGGTGGGGCGCCTTTGGGTGGGGTGGGGTGGGGAGGGGAGGGGAGGGGAGGGGAGGGGAGGGGAGGGAAGGGAAGGGAAGGGAAGGGAAGGGAAGGGAAGGGAAGGGAAGGGAAGGGAAGGGGAGGGAAGGGAAGGGAAGGGAAGGGAAGGGAAGGGAAGGGAAGGGAAGGGAAGGGAAGGGAAGGGAAGGGAAGGGAAGGGAAGGGAAGGGAAGGGGAGGGGAGGGGAGGGAAGGGGAGGGAAGGGAAGGGAAGGGAAGGGAAGGGAAGGGAAGGGAAGAGAAAGGAAAGAAAAGGGAAAGGGAAAGGGAAAAAAAGGAACGGAAGGGAAAGGGAAAGGGAGAGGGAAAAGAAAGGAAGGAAAGGAGTGGAAATTTTAATTCATATTTTCTCCTCTCAGAATTGGGTATTAGTGTTAACAATGAAGATAATGATATTGGTGATACTGATAGAGACAATAATAATGATGATAACGATGATAATAATAATGATCGTAACTGTTATTGTTATTATTATTATTATTATTAATAATGATGACTGTTCTCCTCCTTCTACTTCTTCTTCTTCTACTTATTCTTATTATTATTGCTATTATTATTATTATTATCTGTTCACTTATTTATTTATATTTCTAGGCTTGGTTAATGCTGCTCTTCAAAGAGAGTGGTTCTCGGACTCTGGTTGGCATCCTTAGCATTTTATTTATGACGGTCTTCCATTTTTTTTTTCCATTGCTTGTTATTTAATGTTATTATCATTTTTATCATTTGTTTTGATGTGATGATGATTAATTATGATGGTGGTGATGATTATGATAGTTATGATGATTATAATTAATGGTAATGGTAATTATTATAGTAATAATGGTAATGATAGTAATGATAATAATAGTGATAATGTTTTAATAATGATAATAATAGTGATAAGGATGATGATAGTAATAATGATGATTGTTATCATTATTGGTATCAATATTATTATTAATATTGTTTATATCATTATTATTATTATTATTATTATTATTATTATTATTATTATTATTGTTATTATCATTGGCATTAATAACAATGATGATGATAATGATAATGAAGATAAAATCATCATTATTATTATTGTTTATATCATCATCATCACCATCATCATCATCATTGGCATTAATAATAATAATAATAATAATAATAATGATAATAATAATAATAATAATAATAATAATGATAATGAGGATAAAATCATCATTATTGTCATTTTTATCATCATCATCATTGATTTAACTTACCTAGCACGTATGATGGCTCTTCAACAGAGAAACATTCTTTTTACTGAAGTTTAATTCAACTGTTTGTATACA
Source organism: Penaeus japonicus (assembly GCA_017312705.2). Classification (NCBI taxonomy): domain Eukaryota; kingdom Metazoa; phylum Arthropoda; class Malacostraca; order Decapoda; family Penaeidae; genus Penaeus; species Penaeus japonicus. The sequence goes on from BOPN01001604.1 coordinate 272,437, forward strand.
GTTATCTCATTTACGTATGTTTACTAATTACTTAATTTTACTTAAGATCACTTTTATTTGCCTAACTTTCCTGTTTACTTGGTTGGCCTAAGTTTACTCATGTTTACGTGTTTGCTTAGTTTACCTATGTCTACTTAGCAGGTCATTCACGTGATGAGTGTGTTTTTAAAGTTCTTTCTGCAGTGCTAGAGACTTAATTATTTTGGTCATGACTTAGGGGGGGGGGGTTATACTCTATCTTTCTTTCTTTTCTTTTCTCGCTTTTTCTCTTTCTTTTTCTTTCTTTTTTTTCTTTCTTTCTCTCTTTTTCTCTCTGTCTTTCTTTCTTTCTTTCTCTCTTTTTCTTTCTGTCTTTCTTTCTTTCGCTCTTCATTTCTTCCTCTCTTCCTCTCTCTCTCTCTCTCTCTCTCTCTCTCTCTCTCTCTCTCTCTCTCTCTCTCTCTCTCTCTCTCTCTCTCTCTCTCTCTCTCTCTCTCTCTCTCCTCGCTAACTGTTTTTTTATTATCAGTTTTCCATGTTCTTTTTGGTGTTCAAGTGGGGGAGAGACGGGGTAGAGGAAAATACAGACAGACAGACAGAGACAAAGAGACAGAGATAAAGATAGATAGATAGATAGATAGATAGATAGATAGATAGATAGATAGATAGATAGATAGATAGATAGATAGATAGATAGATAGATAGAGAAAGAGAAAGAGAAAGAGAGATTAGGGGAGGGGGGGGAAGTGGGTTGAAGAGAGCATTAAAACCTGGGTGCTCGTTCGTGAGTGATGCTTATGGTCCTGTTTTGCCCTTGTGCCTTGTGCTTGTAGGTCCGTGATCCGCTTATAAGTACGTCTTGCTCTTGGGAATTTATCTTTATTGTCCGTGGGTGTGTATACTGTACGGATTTCTTTTACTCTATGAAGTTCGGGACATCTTAATCTATTTCTCTCTTGCTCTTCCTGATTTTTGATTCCTGTGTCTTTCTTTCTTTCTTTGTTTTATTTTTCTGTCTTTTTGGCTTTCTTTCTGTTTCTTTATTTTTTTTTCTATTTTTTTCTTTTTTTTTCTTTCTTTCTTTCTCTCTCTTTCTTTCTTTCTCTCTTTCTCTCTTTCTTCTCTCTCTCTCTCTCTCTCTCTCTCTCTCTCTCTCTCTCTCTCTCTCTCTCTCTCTCTCTCTCTCTCTCTCTCTCTCTCTCTCTCTCTCTCTGTGTGTGTGTATGTGTATGTGTATGTGTATGTGTATGTGTATGTGTATGTGTATGTGTATGTGTATGTGTATGTGTATGTGTGTGTGTGTGTGTGTGTGTGTGTGTGTGTGTGTGTGTGTGTGTGTGTGTGTGTGTGTGTGTGTGTGTGTGTTTTCATGTCCATATAAATTACAAATATATATATGGAGAGGGGGCTAGATGGAGATGAGATGAGATAGGATAGCAGAGATGAGATGAGATAGAGATGGAGATAGAATGAAGAAGAAGAAGAAGAAGAGAAGGGAGAGAGAGACAGAAAGGATAAGGGGGTGGTAGGCTTGAGGCACAAGCAAAGAGGCTAGGGTGAGGTGAGCTGGGGGGCAGGAAGGGCATGAGTAGAAAAAGCTTACACACACACACACACACACACACACACACACACATCATCCCTTGCATAAAAAAACAGCACTCACGCACTCACCTTTTGCGCTCACTCACGCTGCTTTGCTGCACTCACTTGCCTAACATCGCTGCTGCGCTGCTTTCACGCGCGCTGCACTCACGCGCTGCTGCACTCACGCTTTGCCTCACCGCTGCCGCACGCTGCTGCTGCTGCTACCGCACCCTCACTGCGCCTCACCACTCCACCACTCACCTTTGCCTTTGCCGCAAGAAACGAAGAAGGAAGAAGGAGAGCGGGCGAGCAGGCCGCCCAAGGCGCGTTGCGTGAGGAGCCAGGGCTAAACGACAAGACGGTACAAGGAGCGGGGTTAAGTGGAGGTCTGCGCTGGGGAGCCCGAGCCCCGGACGCTCGCCCCGCCATGGCCGAGCGCCGGGCTCTTCGTGAACCTCCATGCCCCACCCCCACCCCCACCCCAACCCCCTTCCTCCTCATACGCCCCCATTTCATATATACATGTATATATGTGTGTGTATATATATATATATATATATATATATATATATATATATATATATATATATATATATATATGTATTTGTATTTGTATATGTATTTGTATATGTATGTATATGTATTTGTATATGTATGTATATGTATTTGTATATGTATATATATATATTTATATATGTGTATATATGTATATGTATATGTGTATATGTATGTATATGTATATGTATATATATGTATATATATATATATATATATATATATATATATATATATATATATATATATATATATATATATATATGTATATATGTGAGTAAAACCCACTATACACAGCATATTTATTAGAATGAGACCACAGATCCTTAGTTTATCTTCAGATTTTCAGACCTGAAGATGAAATCCAGGTGGACACACACACACACACACACACACACACACACACACACACACACACACACACACACACACACACACACACACACACACACACACACACACACACACACACATACACACATACACACATACACACATACACACACACACACACACACACACACACACACACACACACACACACACACACACACACACACACACACACACACACATATATATATATATATATATATATGTATATATATGTATATATTTGTATATATATGTATATATATGTATATATTTGTATATATATGTATAAATATGTATATATATATGTATATATATATGTATATATATTATATAGATACATATATATATATATATATATATATATATATATATATATATATATATAATATCTGTGTGTGTGTGTCTGTGTATGTGTATATAGATATGTGTGTGTATATTTACATATATTTGTATATATATGTATATATATAGCATATATATATGTATATATATATATATATATATATATATATATATATATATATATATGAATATACTTATATTTATAAATGTATATATATATGTATAATATCTATATCTATATCTATATATATCTATATGTCTATATCTCTATCTATCTATCTATATATATATATATATGTATATGAATATACATATTATATATATATATATATATATATATATATATATATATATATATATATATATATATATATATGTATATATATAATATGTGTATGTGTGTATGTATTATGCATAGGTATATTTATATATTCATATATGTCCTTTGTATGAAAAAATAAAATCGTAATCTCAATGATAAGCACCCGCTACTCTATGGGATTATCCAGCCACATTTTAGAAGTATAGAACCACCCGCCTCCCAGCTAGTGGTTGTCGGGTAGAGTGAGTACCTTTGCTTGCCAAAAATGATTACTTTACTCTTTATTATTATTTGTCTTTGATTATGGAATGTCCGGAATTTGCGTTGGAATAAGAACATTCATTGGCGCTATCAGGTCTACGATTCATTCTCGTCCGTTTCCGAGATATTATTAACCTGATCGGAATGAAAATCAAACTCAAATGACCATGCAGGGGGGGGGGGGGGAGAGATGAAGATAGATGGATAAACATGGAGAGGTTTCTATCATTTTTCAAAAATTCTTGTTTGTTTGTTTTCTTTATTAATATCCGTTTTTTATTGCATTCAAATCCTTTTATCGTTTCCTTTGAGAAACTTCCACGATTCCACGGACAAGTTGAACGGTCGGAAGGGGGTGGGAGTGGAGGTGGAGGTGGAGGTGGAGGTGGAGGTGGAGGTGGAGGTGAAGGTGGAGATGGAGATGGAGATGGAGATGGAGATGGAGATGGAGATGGAGATGGGGATGGAGATGGGGATGGAGATGGAGATGGAGATGGAGATGGAGATGGAGATGGAGATGGAGATGGAGATGGAGATGGAGATGGAGATGGAGATGGAGATGGAGATGGAGATGGAGATGGAGGTTGAGGGTGGGGGGTGGGGTGGGGTAACCATAGAGGAACATGCAGGGTGATGCTGAACGTTATATCTTGTTTGAACGGTCACGCGGGCTGAGAAAGGTCACGTAGGCGGATGACTTGGCTATTAGGGCTACGCATCTGTCCCTCCCCCCCCCCCCCCTCCTCCCCTCCCCCACATCCCTAACAAAAAGAAAGAAAGAAAGAAGGAAAATGAGTGTGTGATAAACAAACTGCCATAAAAGAACTAGTTTTTTTTTCTTTCTTTATTGACGTGACTTTATTTTCTATTGTTTGTATATATTGAATGACGTTATTGAAGACGAATAAATGTTCAAAGAAGCGGTTTTTTTTAACATGTTCATCAACTACTCCGCACATGAAGACGTGCAAACGAAATGCCCAAAATTAGTTAGTGGAGAGCACGAACTTTCCATGGATTATTTTCGTACATTATTTCCGTGAATTATTTTTCATGTTTTTTTTTTTTCATAAGATTTTCATAAATGCTTTTGCATGAATTATTTTCCATGGATAATCATAAATTATTTTTCTTTCGCATTCTGATTTTCTTCTTCGGGCTAACACCAAGTGGACAAATTTGCCTTTTGCTGTTGATCAGTGCCCCCCACCCCCCCAGGGACGAAGGACAGGTCAGTCGTTCCAATAATATTTCGTAAAAGGGTTAAGGACGAAGCGAAAAAAAAACAAAAAACAAAAACAATTGATATGCGACAATGCGAAGACGATAGTGAAGACTTCAGAGCGAAAATGACTTAAGGGTGTTCGTGCTATGCCAGTCGTCACCGCAGTCATATTGTGGATATATTATGTTGATTGATTGATCGATTGATTGATTGATTTTTATTTGTTTATCTGTTGATTTGTTTGTGTGTCAAGATTTAGACCTTTGTTGTGGTTGTGCTCTATGTCATTGTATTTCTGTGGGTTGCTATTGGGTTGAGTGGGTAAGTGTTTGTTGGTTTGTTTATTGTGTTTATATTCCTTATGGTGTATTTTGACGTTAGGTGAATATACTAGTTTGCATTTATTGACCTATATGCGTTTTGGCATTGCTTAAATATTCTCGATTTTGTTCTTACTTCCTGAGGGATTATCCTACACTTTGTCATTGATTTATTTGTTGATTTGTATTTATTAGCGTTGATGTATTTTGACATTTATGGAACATTGTTGAGTTGCATTCTGATTATTATCGACGCTTTGAGGCACAAGGCTGGGTGAAAAAAAAAATCATACCGTAATTGTAATTACATGATGAATGATTACCACTCTCCCTTGTTTATGAAAAGGAGAGAAAACCCTTTGAACACCAAAGAAGTTTTATTCTTCGATAAGCCTATTTCCAGGGATTGAGAAAGATTATGACTATTACTTTTATTGGTACAGAGCTTCCACCCCCCCCCCCTTTTTTTTCTTTTTTTTCTTTTTTTCTTTTTTTTTAAGTAAGATGAAGTATATCTTCGTAGATGAAATGATCCTTAGGGTGTGTCGCGATTGTTCTCACCGATGAGGGATTTTCAGACTCTTACGAAAGATGTCATTGTCGCGTGCACTTAGTCACCCAATTAGTCATCGTTATCTCCATTTCTGTCATCGCGTCACATGGTATCAGCTGGAACTGTTGATACAAGTTGTGCGTTGTATTGGATCAGTCTTGTTAGATGCCATCGAGGTTTCGTGTTGTGTTTGTTCAAGCAGGCGGCTGACCCATCGCTGTCAGCTGAGTGGGTGGTTTGGAGAGCAATCGTGTTTGTTTTGAAAATAAAAGTTGCTTTTTCTCCCCCGGTCCGGTTGAAACTCTGCGGTGTTTGAGTGCCAACTTTCGTGTTACACCGCTAATGAGCTAACACTTTAAGGTTCTTGTTTTATTTCAAGAATGACATTCTGGCTGGGTAGTTTGTTGTATGCAGAGCTGTGCAACTGTTTCATCTCATTCATTGTTTGAGAAAATATTGTTTTATCCTAGCTTTGGAATGGAATGTTGTATTATGACTATACACCACATGTAAAAAAGCTTGTCTACCTCACCGGACTTAACCACGGTGAGGAATAAGGAACTAAACCTAATCTCATGCATTTAATAACGTCACCTTTACATAATCAAATTTATAGTGAGGTTTAGCCCTTGACTGAGCTGTTAGCCAGGGTGTCTAATCAAGGAATAAACCAAAGTAAACCGTACTAAACCACAAGGGTGTCCGGCGATACTGCACTTCAGCCCACTTGACACGCGGTGCAAAGTGCCATGTAGAGCCATGTGACTCTTCGTAGTAATCTCAGCTGATTTATTCGGCTATGTGCTTATCCTTGTCCTAAATGTGTGATATAATAGTGCAATATGTTGTGCCTTTACACGGGATGTTTATGGATTTATGATTTGGGGAGATTGCACATTGGGACGAAGTTTGACATATATATGTTGCATACTTGCAGTGCATTCCCTTTCTTTGATTTTACGATGATCTAGGAGAGAGGTCGGGAATCATATTTTGATGTAGAATCACACTTGTTTCAGGATATAATCTGGAACTAGTTTGCGTAAAGATAACATTTATTGAATTCAGCATTGTATCATATAAACTGTTCAAGTTTTTTTTTATAATATACATAATTATATATATATATATATATATTATATATATTATATAATAGTAAGGTTTAATAGATAGTTTACTGTCTGTGTGGATACTTGTGCATGACGGTATGCCTCAACATGATGTGGCACACCGCCTACCCAATAAGCAATATGTGGACATACCTGTGCTACCTCTTGCTAGGTTTTCATATACTCCCACAAACCACATTAGAGAGATTTTGTATGAGCTCATTAGTATGCAAAGACTGGAATATATAAAATATAATTATATAAATTATATAAAATATTAATTATTATAAATTATTTAAGTCACAAAAAAATGTGACTACTTATCCTCCCCTGTACCCCCCCCCCCCATGTGGTTCCATAACCCCCTTCTCCCCCTCTAGACTCTGGAACAATGAATACCAAATTCAAACGCATATGCACAATCTAACGGAGATAGTATTATATGTGTGTAGTTTTCCATTCACAGATTCATTCACAAGAGATGCACCCGAGTATAACGGGGTTGGGGGGGT
>BOPN01001605.1:0-2500 GCA_017312705.2 Penaeus japonicus
AAATATATATATATATATATATATATATATATATATGTATATGTATGTATATATATATTTATATATATATATATTTATATATATATACATATATATATATATATGTATATATATATGTATATATACATATATATATATATTTTTATATTCATATACATGTATAAACATATATATATATATTTATATTCATATACATGTATAAACATATATATATATATATATATATATATATATATATACATATATATATATATATGGTAATGATAACCATCATCAACATCATAATCATCATCATAGTGATCATAAAAGCAATAACATGACAGTGAAAATAAAAGAAAACAGTAAGGAATTCGTACTGACATCGTCCCCAGCTCTCACCACCCAAAAAGAAAAACGCCAATAGCAGAAAGTAGAGAGATCGGAAAGAGGTAAGACAACCCAGCCCTCAAAGAATAGCATCAATCTTTCACACAGACATCTCGCTTTACAGATGGTAATAGCCGCTTGTTGACCATTTAGTGGATCCGTAAACAGCGAAGAGAGGCCCGCGCAAACACGAGACTTCCATCGCGCGGAATTTGAGAAGTTGGCTACGGGCGGTTTTTGTGTGTCTTGTGTGATGGGTTGTTAATGGCAATTTGTTGACGGATGGCCAGTGTGATCAGCTGCTTGTAACAGATCCTCACTTGGGGAGGAGGGGGATACATTCACATGAGTCTAGGCTCTCGAGAGTGCGGTGTGTGTGTGTGTGAGTGTGTTTGCGAGTGGATGGCTGTGTGTGTGTTTGTGTTGGGTTCGTGTTGTGAATTGTATCATTGGCATATTTGTGAAACGAGCTCGGTAGGGTAGTTAATGAAATGCCGAAGGTCGTAGGGTGTAAAATATGACGTTAAGTAGTCAGAGATATAGTCAGGACTTGGCCAGCATTAAATATATGGAAAAGGTACTAATTGATGCGGAATTGAATAACCAATAGATATGAGACCAGTGACATTCATTGCCATTAGTTAACATTTCCATCACTATTCCCCTTCTGGTAGCTGGTTCTTGCTCCCCTCCGTACATCTTCGACCGAGTCATTAATACTCCTTCCCAGATTTAAAGGAAAAACGGAAATAATGCGTGCGTTTAGTCCTCTTACTGAACAAAATAATCTATATAAGAAACAATCATATGCACATGTTATAGGAATGCCAAATGTGGTTAGAGAAATCTTTTCTCTCTATTGACTTGTTCCCCCTTGAATATTACTAACGAACCGCTAGTGTGTGAGTTTGTGAATGAGTGAGTGAGTGTGTGAGTGTAAGTGTAAGTGTGAGTGTGAGTGTGAGTTTGTGTGTGTGTGTGTTTGTTTGTTGTGAGTGTGTGAGTGTAAGTGTGGGGGTGAGTGTGAGTGTGTGTATGAGTGTGAATTTTTATATGTGTTTGTTTGTGTATGTGTGTGTGTGTGTTTATGTATGTATATAGATATGTGTTTATGATTGAACGTGAGTGTGTGTTTATGTATGTATATATAGGGTTTATGATTGAGTGTGTGTGTGTTCATGCATACATAGAGACGTGTGTTTGTGATTGAGTGTGTGTGTATGTTGATGTAGGACGTCTGAGAATGTGGATGGGTGAATGAATGCACGGTCTCAAGATATTGAAACCTAATTAGATCGTATTGGTATTACTATCGCTTGCACCTCATTCCGTCATTTGCCACATCAATTTATCCCCATAATTTTTCACCATTGTTCTCTATATATCCACATACGTTACAAGTTAAAAAAAAAAAAAAAAAAAAAAAAGCGATGCTATATCCCACTGATACAAATTTCATTTAACGGTGAAATGTTATTCTATCGTTAGAAATTCATATTCAAAACAAAATAATATGACTGTCACGACCACAACATAACATGGATATATCAAATTTGTTGAAAACACACGCAGCCATAGAATAATTGGTATGTCGATATCACATCCCGGTTATGCATAGAGCCATAATAGCTTCCATGCAATAACACGTAATAGGCAAAATGGTTTCGTGTTTCTATTGAAATATAGGTTGAAATATATGGCAAGAGTATTAGCATGGATGTTAATGGCAATGATGCTAATGATGTGAGTGATTATGACGATGGTCAAGGTGATAGTAATTATGATAATGCTGATAATGATAAAGATGGTAATGATACCGATGATAATGATAATAATAACAATGATACTAATAATAATGATAATGATTATGAGATTATAATAATAACAATAATAATAGTAATAATACTGATAACAGCAATGATAATGATAATAATAATCCTAATCCTAGAGGATAATGATTCTTATGATAAAAAACATAGCAATAGCAACAATAATGATAACGATAATCATAATGATGATGAGAATAGCAATGATAATAATGGTAGTAATAATAATAACAATAATGATACTGATGGTAACAACGATAACAATGATGATGATAATGATAATGAATTATAATCATCCTCATCATTAT
>BOPN01001605.1:42500-59145 GCA_017312705.2 Penaeus japonicus
CCTGTAAACCTTTACTCATAAATTCACACCAAGTGAGAGATGAGGTTTGAACCGATTGAAGACAAAATACAGGACAGTGCTGAGGTGGCCATGATGACAGTGGCATCATCTCCAACCAATCAGATGGGCCCTTTCATCTAGTTTTTTTTTTTTTTTTTTTTTTTTTTTTTTTTTTTTTTTTTCATTAGGTTAGGGACATGAGGAAATGTTTTACAAAGTTTTTTTTTTTTATATGTATCTGATATTTCTTGGAACCCTTTTTTTTTTTTCTTTTTTTTTTTAAGGAAAAAGACATCAGAAACATTCAAAAGAAATCAAAAATATTTCCTCATATCTGTAACAGAAGACTGCATTAAAAGTAGCATAAGACATTGGAAAATAGAAGATACATATTATATTGGCAATTATGTTAGTGTAAGTTGAGGCTGTCGTTTATTGAAATTATTATTATTCCAGAAGTGTTTACCATAAAGCTATCAGTTGATGCTAGAGACATTTACTAAGGTGCTCGTCCAACATTATTGATCTATTTGTTGGTGAATAACAACAACAATAACAACCATTCAAAAAGATGAATTCCAAGCATAAGGGTTAAAAACATTCCCTTTGCCTTCCTTCAGTATTCCAGCTCATTTTTTACTTTTAACAATTGAAAATTCAGCATTGGAGGATGCAATTCCATCTATTAATGTTAGCTTCATCCATGTGAAACAATTAAAAATATGATTGTAGTAATTCATTTCCTTTGTTGAACAGGTTCTGGATAGAAGCTGAGGACGAACAGTAACTATAGCAGCAGAATATGGAGAAAGATTTTGATTGTACAAACACTGGAGCATGTCTGTGTGAAGAGTAAGTATTACTATTTTGTAAGTATTATTGCTTTGTAAGTATTACTGTAAATGAACTTTCAGGTGACATCAATAAAGAAAATGAGGAAGTAATGAAGGCAAAGTGCTTCAAAAGCAGAATATTCTTTAAGGATGGATTATTCGCATTGATACTTAATCACAAATGCTTCCTTGTTTTTCTGTCTTTCTTTTTTTCCTACTTAATCTAAAAGGTTATTGTATTGAATATACATTAATTCCTATTTACAATGAAAATTCTAAACTGACTTTGAACTTCCAGTCAGTGTAAGAGTGAAACCACCCCTGGACATGGATCGTGTGATTGTGATTCTCAGAACTTCCCAGTCTGGCCAACAGTATTTGGGATAATAGGTGCAATAATTATATTCATCTTTTGGCATCACCAGATTGCTAAGATCTGCAGAAAGTAAGTAGCAATGTTGACATGTATCAATGATTTAAGAAGTTAGCTATGTTTGGTTATCAATATATGCGTGTCTGTATAAGTAAATGTGTGTGTGGTTGGGGAGAAGTAGGTATTTTACATATTTATTTATGTGTATATATATATATACATGCACTTGTACATTTGACATTTGAACATACATTTCTAACTTACGAAAAAGATAATTATATCCAATATGAACTGCATGTTTTATTTGGTAATGTGTCTTACTTTATCTCTTCTTCTTTTTAAGATACAAGTACAATGGGACACTGCATCCACACATGAGAGATGAAGCCCCAGCTCCTCCCCCAAGAGAAGAGGTTGCAGAACACCCACGGGAAACCGCCTGGGATGCTCCACCTCCGTACGATGCTCTTACAAAAACAGGTCAGTCCTGATGTATGTATAGGTATGGTGAGTTATTGCTATATATTCCTGTATTCATTTTCATATGAAGATGATTATCTGTGTGAATATTTATATCTGGTGAATAGAACACCAGCTGAATTAAGGCTTGTGTGATTTCTTAAATTCATTTTTTTTTTATTTTTTTTTATTGTTATCATTATTATTATTAATTTCCTTTTTCATTATATTTTCTTCTTCTATTAACAGATATTAGTGTACTACAGAACTTATTTGTGTATGATTTTATTCATTATTGTTTTGCTTCCTTTTTTTAATTGCTTCCCTTCTTGTTCCTTCTTCCTCTGTCCCTTCAATATGCCAGATTGTTTGATTAACAAAGTAATTAGAGTAATTCTGTTACAAAAATATTGCTGCACTAATTGTCGTAAGTAGAGCACAGGTGATAATCAAAGTATTATAATAATAATGGCAACAATAATAATGATAAGAATTTAGGGTATGGTGGCTGGCTCTTGTGATTTCAAGTCAAATTGTGGTTGTCTGTTTATTGTGATTCTAAATTACCCTATATGCAAGAAATGGCACCTTCCATTAACGGTGTGGGATTGACCCTGGATCATCAAGATTGCCTGCAGTCCAACAATACCAGAGCACTGCATAGCATTTTTACCCTATTTTTGCATGACTTATGACAAAGGACTGCAATTATCAACTTCATTTAGCAAAATACAAATTGTTTTCTGTGCATTCCAGGTCCCCCACCTCTGCCATCTGGTATCTCAGTCATTCATACAGACAGTAAGTGTAATAGTTTCTTCTCTTTCTGTCTTTTGTATTTATTCTACAAACATAGCAAATGGATTCTGTGATCAGATTGATACTACAGATTATATATGTAATAGAACAGTAATACTGATGGTATATATGGTCATTATTGATGGTAGCAACATTTTAGAAAGAAAGAAAGATGATGATGGTGATAGTAATATTGATTTCATATTAACTATGATGGTGACAATTATGAAAATTGTAATACTAATGATACTAATGATTTTGATATTTTGGTTGTGTTAATGACATTATTAACCTGACAAAAGACAATAATTTGATGATAAAAACAATTATTCATTATGACAGGTCTGTTGACAGGTTATTTATTAAATCACTGTGTAGATTAAGAAGCAGCTCATTATAATTAGACAGCTAGTTTGCTAGTTTTGTGATTTCATCCATTGTTTTCAGGGTATCTGTATTCCTGCAGTCTTTGTTCAAATATGTGTGAAAAATATAGTTTTCATTAAATTTAGAAGTTAGTAACTCAATATGTACATGCTTTTCACCTAACTCTCCCTTACTATCAATTGTTCCTTGATAAATTTTGTCTAAAACCCAAATCATCCATAGACAGCCATGATCAACACTCAACCTTCAAAAAAGTATTGATATCTGTCCATTGCAGGTTTTGTGCTGCTTTTAAATAAATTTGCTTTTCCCATTCTACAGATCCCCCCTCTTACAATGATGTGATAAAGATGGACAGAGAGGCACAGAAAGTCAAAGCATCACACAGCAAAGAAGCACAAGGCCCAGAAGAAAGTGGGAAGAGAAAAAAATCAACAAAAATTGACCTTGATGTGGAACAAGGTGGGCAGTGGGCGCTAAAGATGTAAATGAAGGATCATAGACTCGAGATCCAATGACTATCAGATGTTACTCACTAGAGTTTGATGTACAAGACCGCATTTATGTTTTTATTCCTTGGAGTAAGAAATATATACTAGTATTTATTTATCACTAGGCATAAAGAATACATGTCAGAGAAAAACTCCTTTGTCCCAGTACCTGCCATGTTATTATCTGTTTCACAAGTAGGAATCAATTGCATGTCTCAAAGGCATCAGCTTCATGCCCTTAATTGCAAGTGCTTACCTCTCAACACCCTGTCAATTGCTTTGTCATTGGTAAGGCTTTGCAACAGTAGTTAGAAATGCTTTAATTGATTCATTAATCAATGATAAAGCTAAATAAATGCTTGCATCATAGGTATTGGATTATCTCAGGAACTGATGCTGCTATGACTCTTGTTTCATATTTATCATAATGTCATAAGTAGAGTAGGTAATGGGAATACTGTGTATTTTACTGTGCTTTATTTTAGGAAGTCATAAGCAAGTAGATTTACTACTTATTGTGAATTTTATGCCATGATCACAAGAATTCTCCCCTTTATCTTTCGACATGGCTTTATACAAAGACCTTGTCTTTGTAGATGTGCTCTTTCCATTGCTAAACTATGCCTAACAGCCATCTTTTAAACTGTCTACAAAATATGCACAATCGATGGACACATTCGTAACCCTTCTTATCTTTCTAGCTAACAACAGATGTATGCTTCATATCATAGAAATATCTTTCTTCCTCACTGGCAATGGCTTCTTAAAGCCATAATCATTCAACCTTGAACAGATAAAATCAAGATACACATCTGAAGGATATATCCAAATGTGTCCCTCACAAAGTGTCTTGGCTATTTCTCTAACAACTAATGTATGCTACAGTTATGAACAATTACTCTTTCTGCCTAAGATCTGATAAAAATCTAAAATTGATGAGACAAAATCAGATAAAACCCATTTTCATGTCCAGAACGTACACTGGATCATACACTATTATATTTTCTCAAACCAAACCTGATACCAACTTCTGAGATCCCCACAACAAACTAAAGAATTTCCCAGGATTAGGAACAAAAAATGTTTTTCTACTTCATGTAACTTCTTTTCGGATGTTACACATAACCTATTATGGAAATATTTGTGTGTATGTTTGTATTTTCAAAATATTCACTTTATTTTTTTTTTAATATTGATCATTTCATAAACTCATTAACCCTATGATGACGGTGCGTCACACTCGTGTGACACATCTAAATTCCCGATGCCAGGGCATCATGCCAGTGTGACGTTTCCAATGCAATATTGCAATGGCCCGGCGTAGGGGTTTTCGCTTAGCACATGCCCCATCGGGAAAGGGTTAAGAGGTTTTTGCTTAACAATCATTTGCTTATTGCGCAATTTGATGCAAAAGTAGGAGGCCATGAAAAAATTATCTTTCTTCCTGTCACAAAACAACGGTAAATGATTCCTTCCAAATAACTCTCAGGTTCTAAAGCAAACCAAGAGAATGCTGCAATCATTCTAAATTAGCTTAAATGCAGTATTAAAATTAAGAGCACCAAACCATTGGCAATAGTCTGATAGGATTTAGCAAGAGAGCTTTGTCAGAGAATTGTCAAAACAATATATTTGTAAAGTTTTTTTGTGAAAATAATGGAAAAACTTTCTCTGTGTAGTAACAGTTTTTGTTGGATGCATATCAATTTTTTTACTCTGTCCTTGTATATCCTCATTTGTTCAGAAGAGAGATGCTTTGTTACAGTGCCTTTCACATTAGGTTTTAAGATAAGATACCTAGTCATGATATTCATTTTGTCATCTGTTCTGAAACCTGATGGCATATTTTCACATATAATGTGTGATTGTATGTTTATATTGACTTATTTTAAGTTCTTTTTGTGACTTAACTGTGATTCTTTCAATGTGCCTGAAAGATGGATCAGTAATATTTTTTTACTGCATATACAAAGTGTATTATTGTTATAAATGGCTATAGTCAAACCAAATCTAGTCAGGTGATTCAAATTTATAGTAGTTATATAGACTAGTCATTTTAAGTAATTAAATTTTATTAAATGTTGAAAACTTTCATGACATTTTGACTTCAATATCCCTTCCTTAGGAATAACATGAGAAATTTTACCCCCGTCATGATATGTATAGAATGGTTTGCAAAGCATATAGAGTACTTACCAAATTCATACTGTATTTGTGTGACTGTACACCAAGCCCCATAACCTTTTTATTTTTGTACACTTTCTCATGTTCATGGAGAGAATGGCCCTTTGGCACATGTGGAGCAAGCATCTTTATCTTGTAGAGGTCTACTTGAAGTGTTTAATTAAATGAGATTTCCTTCCACCTAGGAAAAGTGGGAGATAATGCTTCAGGTTTCCAGCATATTGCAAATTTGCCAGTTTCTTCTCTCATGATCCCATTTGGGTTTCCAACATTTTGTTTGATTAGTTTTTTTTCAAGTTTTTATTCACATAGTTCTTTCTATGTTAGTCTTTGGTATTACAGAGGAAATAGGCCCCCAACAGACTATATCCACGTTTTATATTACTTGTAATATACACAGTACAAGGTAAATACTTGCTATATAGTTGTTATACTGTATTGTTTTGGGAATAATAACAAGAAAAAAATCTGTATATATTCAGTACAGATGCAATAATTTTAGACCAAACTACATGGCACACATCAGTAACATTGTAACATTTCCTTTCCTTCAAGACTTACAGACTTCTTTTGTTTTATGATGTGAAAGATAAATACATACAATAAAATTAAAAATATTTAGGAAATATATATATACAGAAAATATTGTAATGCATTAAACAGATGGAAAATGTTCTTTTTCTGCCCACGAGGTCTGGTGCAAAGGTTTTTGTAATTAGGTAAGAAACTAATCAGATCTCTACTGAGCTGACTTCACATTGCACAACAGTTGCTCAGCACATCCAATGACCAAGTACTACAGCCAGGTATGCTTAAATATAATTTTATGCACAAGAATTAAACTTAACCCATTGTGGACGGGTGTCATAACATAAATGATGCAGGAGCTTTGGTCTGACGATGGACATCATGATGCATGTGATGTTCGGGGATATTGGATCACTATGTGATTTTATTGTGCTGTGAGTAATGAGTGAGTGATAATAACAATTGCAGTCGTAGTTACTATAATTTCAGTAATATTAGGCAAAATAGGTTTCATCTAACATCCAAAACCTGGTTGGCACCACTTTCTTCTAGCACCAGCAGGAGAGAGAGCCTTGAATGGCACCCATTCATAGTCTCTAGCAAGCACTATCTTTATAGAGTGATGGTACACAAACTGCCAACTTGCTCAAAAGTACAGCCAATGAAGGATGTGCAGGCAGAATGAGAAGAGGAAGGTGACTCTAACCATGCCCAGGTCTACAATGTACCCCTGTGCCAAGAGGGATGCCTTTTACTGTGGCACTCACAGTCATAAGCACAGGTTTCCTTCCTCTTCCCTACCTCTTCATGTTATGTTCATTGTGGAAGGTTATATGTTTTGTAATCATTCATGAGAGTACATGAATACAAAAAAATAAAGTAGTTTTTTGTCCTCTCATAAAACAGCAATATTTCTATCACAATGAGTATAAAGAAAATAATGAGCTGATATGGACCCTATACTACAATTTTAGTCAACTGCAGCATTGATTGATAGAACCTGTCATATAACACATATGTCTCTCAATACAACAGAACACACAAAAATGGCTCTAGTTTTACAATGAGTGACTGAAAAAGAGTGGGAAGTCAAGGTATGTTGCATGAAGCTGCCTCACTCTGAAATGAAATTCCTCCTGGAGATTGGGCAAGCAAATCTATCCCATCCACAATGGATTAATGCTCACCATACAGCATATTGAGGTCAACCTAATGGGAGCTTTGTTTATTTATTTTATTTTATTTTATTTTTTTCCTGATTTGCAGTTTATTTTTTCTGTCTCTACCCATTAATTTATGATTGTGTCTTTTATTCAAATCTCATAGGTCCAGGATTTGTCCTTTTCAGAAAATACCTTCAGCAGTCACACATCCCTCAACTTTTTAATCTTGATACTTTTCTATTTCAAGTTCTACTTTATCATCTGACATTATTTACATTGTAGACTGCTTTACTTCATGGCTTTCATGAAGTATTCTTTCCTGAAATTATCTTCTTTGGCCATAATGTTTCATATATAGCTCATTTGTGACCTTTGCCAAATAAAAAATGGCACAGAATGTGGTGCATCAAGGGAGTCCATAATGGTGCTTGAGATCTCTGGGTAAGAATGCTGGTGGTAGTTAACCCGTTGCTTACCCGGGATAGATTTGCTTACCCAGGTTCCAGGATGGGTTTTATTTCTGAGTGAGGCAGCTTCAGCAACATACCTTGATTTTTCCCACTCCCTTTTAGTCACATTGTAGAGCTAGAGCCATTTTTGTGTTTTGTTTTGACTTATCTGTCATATCACAGGCTCTATCAATTCTGCAGTTGACTAAAATTGTAGTTCAGGGTCTATATCAAGTCATTTTTTTCTTTATACTCAATGTGATAGAAGTATTGCTGTCAGGCGAGGGCAAAAAGAACTTTATTTTTTCATATTCGTGTGCTGTCACGAACGAACAAGAAACTTATAACCATGCAAAATGAAGATAACATGAAGAGGTAAGGAAGAGGAAGGAATCTTGTGCTTATGACTGTGAGTGCCACAATAAAAGGCATCCCTACTGGCACAGGGCATTGGGCATGGTGTGAGTCACCTTCCTCCTCTTGTTCTGTCTACACACCTTCCATCTGCGGTGCTTTAGAGCAAGAGGTCTGCAACTTGCTATGCGCCATCGCTCTATAGAGATAGTGCTTGCTAGATGGGTGCCATTCAAGGCTCTCTCTCCTGCTGGTGCTAGAAGAAAGTGGTGCCATCTAGGTTTTGGATTTGAGTTGAAACCCATTTTGCTTAATATTACAGCAGTTATAATAATTATGACTGCAATTGTCAACATCACTTACTCATTACTCATAGCACAATAAAATAACATAGTGATCCAAAATCCTCGAACGTCATGACACCAACCGTCAGGGAAGAGCTCCTGTGTCATGTATGACGAAAAAACACCTCACCCATTGTTAACGGGTAATACAGGGCAATTTGTGTTTCTATCAGTTAAAAACAAGAACTTCTTTAACCCAGACATTAAAAAGAGGCTCATAAAATTATTTCCCTGTTTGCACAGCCTTGAAGTTGAATGTAAATATCATCTTTGCCTAAAACTACTCTCTTATTCAGCAGCAAATTTAATTGGCGCAAAGTCCTTCTGTTCAAAGTAACTAACTCCTTTACTCCACTTCCTGTTAGAAAATGAGTAATTTGCCTTGCTCCAACTTAGAATTCCTCTGCTCAGTTTAAGATAATAAAGATAAAAGATCTGGTAGTTGATGATATCACAGAAGTTACCCTTCTATTGTTATTGTTTTAAGCAATATAGTAGGATCTGAGGTAAACTGGCAATATTCATGTAATTGGATTCACAACAGATACATTAACCCATTTGCAATAGGGCAATTATTTGCCTAATGCTGCTCCTGCATGAAGATAACAAGTATAGGTAACCTCCACATGCGAGATCTCTCCTGGTTCATTGTCCACTGTACCTCTCAGAGCATTTTTCACCAGTTGATTCTAAGGGATGCTGAGAGGCATAGTGAAATATTCTAATGACATGATAGCACATCATCCAGCACAAAGGGGTAATTTCTTAAAACTTGAATTTCATGTAACTGGCTACATTACAATGCAGAGGCCTGATTCTTAAAAAGGGGCAATGAAAAGGCACATATTAAAATCAAAATCCATTCTTCATCACAATAAAATCTGAATAAATATTTTAGCTGAATAACATGTATATTAATAATAATAAAGCTGAAACACTGGTAGAGCTGTTTCTTGTAAATTGCATAGTAAGGATCTTGTCTAGCATCCAAATCTGAATTGAACTGAATTGTCTAGCATTAATTATTAATCAAACATGGTAAAGCTAAAACTGTCCTTTCAGAACTGAAGATTTCTGGGCACAAATAAAAAGAGTTAGAAACTATAATAAAAAATAATAATAAATTAACATTTCAAAAAGCAATATTAATAGCTAACTTGAAATATTAAGTCCTTTTAATAACATTTGCACAATTTTTTGATAACTAAAGATCCATAGGTATGAGGTATATTTCCTAAATTCTTCATAAACAGCAAAGAGAAAAATGACATGAACTGACTAGGTTATTTATTAGTTGAGCATTAAGGTTGCTTTGTATTACCCAGTAACTTTAAACCAAAGAGGCAAATGAAAAGATGAAATCATTATCTTCAAATCTCCATACACATCAACAGTAAAGTGTTTCACAAGTGTATGGTTGTTGTGTGTTGTTGCATCATCACCGGAGCTTTATCCCCGCAGCGTATTGCTTTCTGAGCAGGAATGATGATGGATGCAGACCCACGTCGTTTCCTTTCCTCTTCATTGTTTGATCCAAACTCCCTGTAGGATGCTTCCTCCTCAGTAACTGTTTGGCTACTGGTGTAGGTCACATGCTGAGGTAGGCTGAAGGGATTGGTTGTTGGTGACGCTTCTGTCTGGACGGTTTGCCGAATCAGGCGATGGGTAACAGGCTCAGCTGTTACTTCAACCCCTCTGCGGTATGATTCATTACCTGCAATGTGAGTGATTATAAAAAGATTCTAATAATAATTATAACAATAAGATTAAATAATAGTCATATAAGAATAACAGCAATAAAAAAAATAATAATAATAACAATCATAATTAGAATTATCATCATAAAAGCTATTGGAAGAAGACAAAACATAAATAAAGATGCTCATATATTAACCCTCTCTGGACGGGTGGTACACTACGGTACCGCTCATTCAAGGGCCCGTTTGCCGGGTGGCACCATGTGGTGCCAGTCATTTAATTGATTTAGGCCTAAGCGTTTGAGAGCCCCGGCATTGTAACATGCAAGGCTAGAATGACCCCGTCGTGACTGGGTTAATAACTATAAAAAATGATACCACATCAATCACATTCTGCTTCCCAAATAAGTGTACAAATATAAAATAACATAATTGGCACATCACACTACCTGATGATGAACTTAGAGAGTGGTTTGAGGAGCGTGAAGATGGACGAGTGAAGGACGCAGAACCACTTTCTTTCAGCGACCTGTTTGAGCCACTTCTCTCCACCTGGTCCTCCCTACCCTTTCCAGTTTCTAGCCTCTCCACCTATAGCAAAACCCATTAACACCATGAATGTAGGATGTTTTTATATATATATATATATATATATATATATATATATATATATATATATATATATATATATATATATATATATATATATATATATATATATATGCTTTTACTTTAAAAAATGATAAGCATTACTACATATTCACAGCCAACTTACTTACCACTGAAGACATACAAGAAAAAATAGATTTGAAGAAAACAAAGAAAAAAAAGATACACTGAGGTTTAGTAAATATAAATTTCTCTATATCTTTCTTTCCCTTCTCTCCTTACACTTCCATGTCTATGCATGAAAATACCAAGAAAACCCTGAAGTAGTCATCTAACAACCACAAAAACTTACCGCCCTATCAATAGCTCTAAACTGCCACACCCAGCGGTAGTTGTAGAGGAATTGGCGGTGATCAAAGCGGTGGTCATCAGGTGAGTAAGTTTCAGCATGGTAGGCTGGTGTGAGAATTGTCATCTTGTGTCTGTTTACACTGTAGAACCTGAAGAACACCTTAACCTTCTCTGACACCTGTTGAGTTCAAGACTTTTATGAGGTTTCTTTTGGTAATGCTTTTCTGACAATATATACATATATATATGCATATGTATATACTAGTATTAGTATATACATGATTTATTATAAACGTCTGTGCTCTTAACCTATAGCGGACAAGTGTCATGACATACACATTAGCATCAATTAGGTCTAAAAGACAGGTGTCAATGCGTAAATGAAGTAACATCAGAAAATGCTCACAATTGAAGCACACTCACAGTCATGAAGTATTAGGACTGTAATGATGCATTTTCCCTGTCCCTCTAATTTTTATCCGATTCATCAGAAATCCCCCATCCTGACTGCCAGTTGGCTTGTTCAGTGTTCCATCCACAATGGGTTAATGAACACATATGTAAATCTCATAAGAAGGCAAAATGACAAAATAGCCTACCTCTTTTGGTGTACACTGTTCAGACCAAAGGTGGACAAGTTTGCCAAACATGGAGTATGGGCCACAACATTCCACTTTTCTCAGTTTCCCATAAAGTGATAGGTCATTATATGTCATTCCCATATCTGCCTCATCTGTCTGCGCGAGCTTTCCTTCCTGCAATGGCTCTAATTCGGCCGTGGGTGGAGCACCAAGGATTTCTCCCAGGACAGGTAGATTCAGTCTGAAGGTTTAAACAACAGAATTTTATGGGTCAATAGTGATTCTAAGTCCTGATAAATGTGGGAAATATATATGCACATATATAGGATCCAGCTTTATGTCCAAAACTAGGGCTGGGAAAGTACATGAATAAAATAAAATATACTGTTCTTGATGTCAAACAAATCCTTTGATGCTATAGCCACTAATTTCAGATCTGCCCAAAAGCCAACAACTCCTCTTGCATAGTTAACAGGCTGATTGGTTAATTTATAATAATTGCACTGCCACCCAGATGATCATTCTTACATTTTAATTGAACCTATTACTCTGTAAGATAATGTTAAATAATGGGAACTTATAATTTCAATGAATTTAAAGGATACACTTTCAAATGGATATTAAAAAATGGATCACAGCCTCTCCATTATTTCTTTCTATTACAACAAATGCAAACTGAAATAACAACAAACTTGACTAAGCAAAGTGCACAATAGACAGTAAACTACAGCTTGCAGAAGATAAGTATATAAAATATTATAATGTAACTGATTAAAATCTATATAGTCCATATGGAGACAGGATGTAAAAAACAGACAATGTGTGGGAGAGTATATATATCTGTCTATATTTAATTATATATATCAACATTATACTTAATGCCATAAAATACTGACACATTTATCTGAATTAACTTGCCTGTCTTTTGCCAAGAGTAAAAACCTCTTCAGATCAGACTTGGAAAAGCCTCCGATGGGGTTGATGTCAGCTGAACTACAATCATATTTGGTCATGTAACCACGGAGGGCTTCATCCACATTGGCTGAACCAAGCACTAGGAGGCCACCCTGTCGTCCTCGTACCCACAACATCAACTGCAAAAATGGGTTTAAGTTAATTTGGGAGGGCTATAGTTTTAGAATCCGTGATGTTGGAGCTATTAAATTCCATAGAGTAAACTGCATAGTTATAGAAAGTATAGGTGCCAACCAGCATTCTGGCCCATCCTTGACTCCCAGCTTCACTGTGTTAATGAATGTAAGGAGTTTCCTGTGTTGATTTTGCAAATTTTGGAAATGGTATTAAATGAGTACATTCTTATTTCTAAAATCCCACCTGTGCAAAGAGGTAGGCGAGGACCATGCGAAGACGAGCCTGGACATTTTGCAGAGCCAAGTTTTCCCTCACTGTCCCACCACGCACTTTGAACTTGGGAATGTGACCTGTCGCAGCACTAAATATTCCTAGTGCAGCAGAAACCATACTGTCAATTCCAATAGGCAGATGGTAGCTGGAGGTGAAAAAAATACAATTATCTTTTGCCAAAAGAAAAGCAATACAAAAACAAAAGTTCAGCTAATATTTCCAAATTATGCTGAAACTGTGAAACTCTCTATGATTCTCATGTGACATATCCGAAAACATCAATAATCAAAGATATAATGATGAAGATGATGGTGATCCACACCTTCCTATCTGCTGTGACAGAAGCTTCGCACGAGCCTTTGTTTCATTGGATGAATTTTCTGTAGCCATGTAAACTGTATGAAAGAGTCTCCCACACAGTTCCCGAGGGTCTCGAGGAACATAATCTGCTTGTGACACAATTCGACGCACATCCTCCAAAACCTGAGAGTACATACAAAGATTTCCAATCACTGGGCAGGCAGAGGCACTATATTTTTTTTCCCAAATCAAAATCAGAAATTATGTATCACCCTAAGGAATTCAAGTATAAAAAGCACATAATTCTTCAAACTAATCTATTTACTAACAATAAAATGTGTGATGTCCTAACCATATCTGCTGAGCAGAAAATTACTATTAATACATTATATCAAAGTTTGACTGCTAAACAACCCAGCTTTAATATGAAATAGTGTTATCATGAAAAAAACAACAGTTTCTATTTGGTGCAGAATAAGGTATATTGATAAAAATAAACAAACAAAAATTGTTTGAAAATATGATTGACACTATAAAAGAAAAAGGGTTAAGTAGTATAATGCACTTTAGAATAATTCTTATTCAAGCTTATCTATGATTGTAGGTTAGAGAGACACATAAATAACAATACTTAAATAGAAACACTTGAAAGCAGAATTAATATTTGGTGCTTGGTTGATATCACAGAGAAAATGGATTTAAGATTTATAATACACGTCAACCTCGAATCATTCTTAATAACCGTGTTTATGTATTCAAAAGCTTCTCTAATTAACACACCATCACACTATCTAACTCTTCCAAAACTTTTTCACCTGTTTCAAATGAATGATGTTTGTATTTAAAACAGTTTAGTGAGTAAAACAGATGACAATGGTATATACCTTCTCTTCCCCGCTTGCAACAGCCTTTACCACCAAGTTACACATTGAATATACAATTGTAGCAGTGGACGACGAATCAACACCCCCAGACAATGGCAAGAGGAATCCTCCCTGACCAGAACGACGTAGGTAATCCCATAACCAGCATGCTGGCCCATAGAGGATTTCTTCCTCTGGGGTTGGAAGTTTATAATCAACAGGTGAGCATAATGGAAGGAATATATCATCGTCATTGGAGAGAGCAAAGTTGACCTGCAGAATAAGGTAAAAGGATATTAAACATACAGGAAATGCAACTTTATGTATACTTTTGTAAGAATAATTAAAAATGCATTTTCATTTAATCATAAACTTCTATAAGGAAAGGAATTTCATATCTCTATACTAATACATAACATGGTAAGGGTTAATCAGCTACAAACAATCTACAATTATTCCACAGCACCTGTACACGTGGATAAGCCTGACTCTGGGATGCATGTAGGCACCGACTGCGTATCAGAGAACGATAACATCGGATTGATTCCAAGTCAACCGTAGCAGTGACTATTTCAACTTCAGACAAACTGTATGGAGTCGTGCGAGCAATGATTGACCCATTGAGACCAATCATGGAAATTCCAGAGAAGTATATTCTATCTCCTGGAATATACAATGGGTTACATTTTAATGGCAGGAGAAAAGCCATCATGCTAATACAGGCAATCACACAAATAAAATATATACAAGACAAACACAAGGTCAAGCAGGTTTAGTACAGCAAGATGATCAGTCTACTTGCCATCACATCCTCTCAAATTGGCAAAAACATAACAGCCCCCACTTCTAGCTGTTGCAGACTTGATAAGATCCTCAGACACATGGCTTTTGCGAATTTCTGTGTAAGAGCCAGAGCCATTCACAATGATCTCTACTCCATCCAGAGCCATGGGAATATGGGAACTGTGGAGAAGTACTTCAGTTATTCATAAGCTTATGTATTAACTGTATACATCTTACAATTTTCTCTAATTATGCTTTCTACATGAAAATCAAAAATTTAAATTTCATTGGATTTTATTTTTCAGTCTTTTGTAGGTCTCTGAAGATTCATGTTATTTGTCAGAACTTCCAATATTTAAACTAGATAAATAATAAAAGAAATGCATATCATGAACTTGTACATATTCTGAATTCACTCAACATATTTTCAGATATCCAAGGTACTTTTTGATTTAACGTAACAAAGACAAACCTTTCTGGGTTCCATAATTCTTCACATATTTCATAGCCTACACAGGTGTCTCTAGTAGCTATAACAGCATCTCCAAATGGGACTGTGATCTGCCCTGTGATCTTACTGATCATTCGAGGTAGATAGTGATCCTCTACTTGGCGAATCTGGAGGGATAATTATTACTTAGGAGACATTTCTCTAAAATATTTGGCATAATAAGAAGAACTAGAAGGTATATATAAATTATGATTGAGACCATCAACACCATTACCATCAAATTCTATATTCAATAAATACTACTATATTACTAAAATTACCTTTCTCCAAGCTGTGAAATATCTTGTTTCCCTGTAGTTACCATCATCACACAATATCAGCTTGGGACGGACCAATAAAATTTTCCTGCATGTACAATAAAAAGTTTTTTAGTTTTTATACTTGAACTGGGAAAGATTACTTTCACAGTACAGACTGTATATACAATGGCAAATATCTTTTGCTGGATGCCATAGAATTAATATATGAACACTAATAAAGAAAAACAACTGACTAAAAAAAAGTTATTTGATTTCTAATACTTGTTCTTACCTATTCAGGAAGACCAATCTGCAGTTATATGTAACATTTTTGTGCATGATTGGAAGGCCAACATCAATCATGATATCAGTGCATGAAGGATGCTGAAGTAATTCTGCCACAACCTCCCATGAATGCAACAGCGTGTCACTTTCATAATAATGATCAGCACAGCTGTAACCACTTGAAAAAAAAGAAAAACATATATACATACAAATTTAATAAATCGAGGAAAACATTCAGCAAAAAAAGTTAGCCCGCCATAGGAATAGCTTTAAAATATATAAACAAACGTATCTATATTTAGAATCATCCTACATACACAACAGTAATCAAAAATATTATATTATATTCACACTATTACAAAAAATCTGATAAGGCTTCATCACAAGACACAAGAGTCTTACGGTATTTCCAGCTCAGGACCACTTCTGTATGATGCCCCTGCGGCTTTGGCTTGCAAGATGGAGTCTAGAATTCTCTCCAGATTGCCCTGGAAGTCCATTGCCCATTGATTCAGGGAGCAAGTTGCCACCACCACTTTGCGACCCATTTTGCCTTAGTCTGCAAAGGTAAATAAATATATAAATAAATATAAATATAAAAACATATTTAAATATAAATAAACATAAATAAATAAATAAATACATATATATATATGTATGAATATATATATATATAAATATATATATATATATACATA
>BOPN01001605.1:66606-69106 GCA_017312705.2 Penaeus japonicus
GTGTGTGTGTGTGTGTGTGTGTATATATATATATATATATATATATATATATATATATATATATATATATATATATATATATATATATATTTAATCATCTATTTCACAGATAAATATAAAAACTAGTTATATAAAATGACAAAATATAATTTTTGAAAGCTTTAATGAATACACTGTTAATTGACCTGTTCAAATTAAGATGTCATATCTCTCATTTACTTTATTTATTATTTGTTACAAAACATATGATTTCTCATTAGGCTAGCTAAGTTTAGTTGTGAGACAAAAACATAAATTCATTAAAAAGCATTAAAAATGTTATACCATTACACCTCAAAGTCACACACAAGATTATAATACCAATATATTATCTGGTTTCATAACGGTATATAAACATAGAGTCACATACGAGAAGAAAAACTTAAAAAAGGTAACAAATCGAGACATCAAATACCCTCAGGCTATCCAGTGTATGTGTGTGTGGGTTTCGCAAACGCCCACAAACTTGTAAATTTCTACGGTAAAAAATTATTTCTAACTATATAACATTCCACCAAGATCCCCAATCAATATTATAAATCAACCACCTTCTGAGAATGTGTTTTTACCTGCGTCTATCTGTCATACGAGAAAGATAATGCGAGGAAAGTCCATCCCACACCGACTTATCTCGTGTCCGCAGCGGATCTACGGCAACGGTTGCTAGGGAGTCAAGGTCGTTGCTAGGGACGCTACCTGGCCTCTCGCTAATTTTTTTTTTTTTTTTTTTTTTTTTGAAAAGGTAATTGTAACTCAGTTACCTATTATATACAATACAAAATGAGGATTGTAAGCAAAGACAATAGATCAATTATTACGACGTATGATGGAGATAGAGTTATTGAGAAGTTGGGTATAAATGTGTAATTGTGGGAAGTCGAGTACAGACACACACACTGATACACACATGGAAGTTAGAGATTGTAAAGCATGTGCACATACAGAACGAGAAACGACAGGAAAGTATAAAATGTGGTGCCATGCATTTATGATCATGCTTAGTACGTACTATTTGTCCTTTTTACCATAAGCACACACACACACACACACACACACACACACACACACACACACACACACACACACACACACACACACACACACACACACACACACACACACACACACACACGCACACACACACACACATATGCTATGATGTATCTACATATCTATTACAAATGCTTTGGCCGTGATATTTTGTTTGGTTTCTCTATCATATTTAGTATTCATTGCATAACCTATGCAGTATATTCAATTTTTCACTTCTTGTACACAATTTGGTTTAAAAGCCATCGACTTAACAGAAACATAAAGAATTGTTATAAAGCTGTACTATTTATATATTACTTTTCATTTTTTTTTTTTTTTTTTTGCATTACATTTACTTATGTTCTAAGCATCTTTGGAATACTTATAAGACTTAAGATAGTAATGTAAGCATTAA
The DNA here is from genome assembly GCA_017312705.2 of Penaeus japonicus. Lineage (NCBI taxonomy): Eukaryota > Metazoa > Arthropoda > Malacostraca > Decapoda > Penaeidae > Penaeus > Penaeus japonicus. The sequence goes on from BOPN01001605.1 coordinate 68,093, forward strand.
ATACCCTAAATTACTGAAAGCTCTGAATGCATAAAAAAACACGTGTTTTTTATCTTAAATCTATTGCGAACTAATATATTGTAACATTTTCTTTTTTGTCCTTCTTTTATTTGTCAATAAAACTCAACAAGGCTCTTATCTCTTTATTTCAACACCTGTATAAGCACACAATAACATTGATATTGTTTAAGAGGTACAGTTCACAAGAATATACTAAAACAATGATTCCAACCTGGGGCACATGTACCTCATGTTTGTAGGGTTGACCTGGAGGTTTTAAAAACAGATTTTTTCCTTTTAATTTCTATTTATCATTTATCATTTTATGGTTGTAGTGATATAAGTGCACCATTGGCATGCTTGTAATGAAAGCAAACTCACCTTTTTTAACTCTGATTGTGTATAATTTTGGAAAGTTTATGCAAATGAGGGACATAGTTACATTGTACAGTATATCCTATAAAGGGATACCTGCTCCCCAAAAGGTTGAAAGCCACTTTACTAAGACATAGAGGATTGGAAAATAACACAAACCTCGCATGAATATTTGAATGCAACCTCTACTAGTTATAAGAAATATGACCACAAAAGTTATTCACTACCAGTAATATATATATATATATATATATATATATATATATATATATATATATATATATATATATATATTTATATATAAACTTTTGAAGTACTTTAACAGATGGAACTTATAAAAAGTATCTATCTATTTCTGTAAAAAAAAAAAAAAAAAAAAAAAACATATACTTGAGTCCTTAATACCCAAGTGTCTTTAAATACCTAATATAGGCAAGCCGACTTTATTCTCACAGAAAATACGAGAACATAAGTATTAACCCTCTCTGGACGGGTGGTACAGTACTGTACCGCTCATTCAAAAGCCCAGTGGCCGGGCGGCACAGTATTGTGCCAGCCATTTAATTGATTTAGGCCTAAGCGCTCGAAAGCCCCGGCATTGTGACATTCAAGGCTGGAATGCCCCCATCGTGAGTGGGT
>BOPN01001605.1:79106-81606 GCA_017312705.2 Penaeus japonicus
TTCCATATGTAGAATTTTCCTTTACTAACTTTAAGTTAGAGTGGGAAAATTTCTTTGTCAGTTTTCGTGGTACTCTTCTCGATTCTGAACTGATTATGTTCGGGGTATACTCTCAAGTTTTAATATCTTAATATTTGTCGGTTTTAAAATTATGATATCGAACAAAATATTTACCTGCTATCACAACTCATCTTTACGACTCTTGAACCTCAGTCTTTTCCGATATAGTGAAGATGGTGAGTATCTTATCTGAATGTGTTGATTCAGGTTATACTCAAGAGCTAACAAACAGAGGAATAAGATAATAAAGAAAGGAAGAAAAAAAAGCTTGAACTCTGACATTGATTTGGTTCACTGATTAAAGGTCTTTTTTCTGATAAGAGTGTAGGTGTGTGATTATATATATATATATATATATATATATATATATATATATATATATATATATATATATATATATATATATATATATATATATATATATATATATATATATATATATATATACATATATATACATGTATATACATATACATGTATGTATATATACAATCTAGGCGACTGTGGGCGTGTGGAGTGATGCGGAGGGAGAGAATGATGGGAGTTGGAGGGCCCCCCGCTGGTGGGTATACAGACATACAGACATATATATAGATAGATAGATAGATAGATAAATATATGTATGTGTGTGTGTGTGTGCATATATATATATATATATATATATATATATATATATATATATATATATATATATATATATATATGCACAAACACACACATGCGCGCATACAACAACTGTACATGATAGACCTTGCCACATACCAAACCCCGCCTGTACCGATCTCCGGCCGAGTTGCGGTGCCAATAACGCGTAAAATAAGAATAGGATTAAAAAAGACTTTGATGAATTTCGACGCATCGACTTGTCGCTTGTGACAGAAGAGAGTTTTAGAGAACGTTCATAAGAGTCAAGCATATACTGCTCTAGAGGTTGGAGAAATTAAAGTAAAAAAAATATAAAAGGGAAATGATCGTTCATATAAATCATATCATATAAATGTAGGATAAGATAGTTACTTTCAGGTCCAAAAATATATCAAATGGTTAAATTTTCATCTCAGTTATGAGTAAAACAACGACACCGAAAGAAAAGATGCGCGCGTGTCAATGACAGACCCGAGTCGATTAAAACGATATCAAATAATAACGGCGTTGGCACTTGTGACGTGGCGAGAGTGATTGCCATCTTAGACGCTGGCACTGTTCGAGAAGCATGATAAACGATACGATCTCTCTCGGCACTTGCGAATGCCTGCGGGGGTGCCAGGCGAGTGCCACATAACAACCCTGTGATCCTAGCTGTCACCCCAGAAGGCCTCGATGAAACAAAATTTATGTGCGGCAGTAAGAAGATAAAAAGAAAACATGAAGGTTGAGAACTAATCAGCCTGGCGTTAAAGTAAGGGTCGGGGGTTCGGTAACAGCTCGTTGACTCATTGGCTATCCGTTGTACTTTGTCAATTTCTCTTTCTCGTTTCGCTTTTGACAGTGTGTATTAAATCCTATTTAATGCGGGCGTTTATATTGAAATGTTGGCTGCGCCTGCAAATATTGCATACGCACTCGATATTAAACCACTGATTGCAAACAAATTAGTTAAGAAAAAAAAGAAATATTCCACATATCATTGTCGTGTTATACATTGTGGTTTATCCTTATTGCTCTCTAACAGACATACGAATTTTATGTTGAAATATACCATTAATTTTAAGCTCTTGGAAAAATAAGCATGAGACTGCCAGTTCCTGTGTTGTTACCAGGCGTCAGTCCACCTACAGGTAGGACATACGGGATGCAGTTACGTGACAGGTTGGTGAAGATTGATGTCAGGTTGATGATGGTAACTTGGCACTTGGCCGGTTTGCGATGATGTCTATTTGATACTATGATGTTATCTGTCATATATTCAACTAATCATCACCAAGCTCTACATTGCAGCTTCGCCTTGGAAAAAAGTGTATATATGTACACACACCATACACACACACACACACACACACACACACATATATATATATATATATATATATATATATATATATATATATATATATATATATATATATATATATATATATAATTCAGGGAGAATGAAGACAAAAATAGATACAGAAAGAAACTCAGGAATATGCACCTTATGGTGTGTTATCATGATATTACTATGACTGCGCCATTTTAAGAATAATAGTTACAATAATAGATACAAGTTAAGTTGATTGCTCATAAGCGAATGCACAGAATAACAGTGTTATTTAAACAGAGGACAATGTGTAATGAAATATGAACTATAATAACGATATTGATGGTAATAGTGATGACAAAACTGCATAACGATAATAAGAGTAATAATGACAATAATGGTAATCATGAAGTTAACGACAGTATCAATAATATAAATGATAATGATTATTATACAAATGATAACAATAATATCAATAAT
>BOPN01001605.1:151220-158720 GCA_017312705.2 Penaeus japonicus
AGGGTAACAGACGGGAGTAAGAAGCGGAAAGGAGAGACAGTTAGAAAGAGAGAGAGAGAGAGAGAGAGAGAGAGAGAAGACAAAAGAACAACGAAAAACCAACGTGAACACTGAAAGGAAAGAGAGGTAATAGAGAGAGGGAAGGAAGAAGCAAAGGTCACCCAAAACGGAGCATTCCCACGCAAGGGTTATGTCGTCCAGGCTATCTCGTCACCCACGTCTTTGGTTGTGGCCTTCGCTCTCTTTGTCTTCTATTTCTCTCTTCATCTATCACTTATTTATCTATTTACCTGTCTATGGATTATCTATTTACATAATTGTTTTATCTACTGGATGATTTGTTTGCTTTGTTATCTTTTGTGAAGAGTATTTTTATCTGCTTTATTTCCTTAAGAATTAGAAAAAAAAGAGTTAGAAGGAAGCGTAAGACAACTAAGACGAAGGAGACCCAGCTCGTGTTGAGAAAACAGACACATCTTTTCAGAAATTCTAATTTAATTTTCCGGAAACACGTCCAGATTATATACTCTTCACATATTCTCAGATTTCCGAAAGGTTAGTGGAGGTTCAACATCTCGGTTCCAGAAGGGAACGAGCGCAACAAAGGAAAGATGTACGCACTTTATATGAAAAGTAAGAGAAGCCTTCAGACCTTTGGTATCGTTGAAGGCCACGATTTTTGAAAGAATGAGAAACTGGTACATGTCTAGTGCTCGTTCAACTCAAAATGGGTCCTCTGTCTTACAAAAAAAAAAAAAATAAATAAATAAAAAAAAAGGTAAAACATCCTTACGACTGAAGGGAATAAATCGTATCTATGTTGCGTTATCCAATCACCTAATGGAGATAGCGGAGCTCAAGGCAACATTGGGCAACAAGGCAGACCGGCTTTGGATACAGATTACGTCACTGAGTAATAATATATATATCAGGTGTCGTAAATAAAAGCAAAGGTGGTGACACACATGACACAAAGGAAGAGAAAATAAAGATATTATCACTGTCGTTTTAATGGGGGGTTTCTTTTGTTTGTTTGCTTGTCTGTATATTGTGAATACTTCAGTCATAATCGATAAAATTATTATACGTATCATACTGATATATATATATATATATATATATATATATATATATATATATATATATATATATATATATATATTCTTTTTTTTGGGGGGGTCAGCATACCTCATTACCTCATCATAATGAAAATACAGAGAATCTTATATCCCAACACATATTTATTTCTTTAGAAGAAGTGCGTACTTACTGAACTATATTCGTATATTCTATAACCATAAAAATAGAAATTTACCAAGGCTGTGACGCGCTGTCACAGCCTTTGTATCTGAACCAACCCAGTCAACACAAGTGATTACGTGCACTTTCCCTCGCACGGCCCTGCGCGGCACCACTCATCTGCGTTACAGCCTCAGCCCATGACTCTACCGGTCTTGCATGATCACGATGTTGCTACGTGCCAGGGTGCCATGCGGCCATGGAGGATATAGTGCATGTTTCTTGGGGACAGAATAGATAAGGCCCTCCTCACAATAACAGCCTGAATGAACGTGTTATGCAGAGCAAGATAGAATATTTGTGATAAGATATTGAAAAACATCCGCTGGTGTAGATGCGTGATGTCAGATATCCTTGAAGCAGGTCACACGTTTTTGCCTCTATTCTGACGGCCAGGAAATGGTCTGTTCTTCTTTTTTACTCCTTCATCTTCTTCTTCGTCTTCTTCGTCTTCTTCTTCGTCATTTTTTTTTCTTCTTCTTCGTCCTCTTCTTCATCGTATTCTTTTTCTACTACGTCAACGTCTTTTTCTTCGTATTCTTTTCTTCTTCTTCTTCGTCTTCCACATATTTTTCTTTGTTTCCTTCTTCTTCTTCATCTTCCCCTTCTTCCAACATCAACCGTTGTCGAATCTGATAATTTGTTTATCATAGACAGCTGAGTTTTATCTTATTTTGAAAAGAGAGGTTGTTGCACTTGATGCTTATTTTAGAACTAAACATTCACGAAAAGAAAATGCAAAAAACAACGAGCTGAGTGTGAGGTTCGCCGATAAACAGGATTTCACACCCTGCTGTATATAAGACATCGCCAGGAAACCGCTATTACAAGTACATGATAGATTTTGTTTCTAAGAAGTATATATCAAATTTCCTTTCCTGGTGCATTTTTCTCATCTATTACGCGGGAAAACGTAAAAAAAAAAATCAAATAACCATTTTATACATGCTCTTCTAGCATACTTAAAAAAAAATGGTCTAGTTTCAAGGAAGAAGCATTTATATCAACGCAAGTAACGGAGACTATGACAAATTATAAAAAGTCATTGGCATCCTTCGAACTATATTTCTAATGGAAAATGGGAAATATACCTTTCTGTTCCGTAGTTCTTAAGGATTTAGATCTTACGGCAAATACCACATATCTAGAATCATACTCTTGCTCTCTCTCTGATTATATCCCAGCGAAAAGGTCATGGAGTACAGTCTGGCCATGCTGCATGACTACACGACGATACAAGGTCGCTAGGTTCATGCACCAAGGTTAATAGGGTATGCGTAAGAAAATACCAGTTTTGGTGAACCTGATGAGGATAAAATGGCTTAAACATCTTTGCTTGTTATGCGATTATTATTGCCTGGAAAGAGACAATTTAGTTTTGCGGAACTGTACACTTCTCCTGTAATATGCGAAATTGTCAAGGCGTTTATGTTTGCGTGTGAGAAAAGAAGAGGAGAGAGAGGGGAGAGATATAGTAAGTTAGAGAGAGCGAGAGAGAGAAAGGGAGAGAGAGAGAGAGAGAAAGGGACAGAGCGGTAGCGAGATAGGCGCTAGAGAGAGGAAGGGTGGAAATTCCTGTTTCAAGAGTGAGAGTGAGAAAGAGGAAGTCAAAGAGATAGATAGAGATAGATAGATATATAGATAGAGAGAGAGAGAGCAAGAGAGAGAAATAGAGAGAGAGAGAGAGAGAGAGAGAGAGAGAGAGAGAGAGAGAGAGAGAGAGAGAGAGAGAGAGAGAGCAAGAGAGAGAGAGAGAGAGAGAGAGATAGGGAGAGAGAGAGAAAGAGAGAGAGAGAGAGAGAGAGAGAGAGAGAGGGAGAGAGCAAGAGAGAGAGAGAGACAGTGAGAGGAAAAAAGAAAGAAAGATAGCGAAGGGAGGAAACGATTTCATGTGTTATAGCGATTGAAAAAAAAAAATCCCCCCCGCCTTTTAACACCGGCGATTGAGGTGTTTACCCACAGCTTTAGTAATATCGTTTGCCCTTCGTGTTGGGCCGCGCTGCCAGCCCGCTTCTCTTCGGCAAAGTAAACAACTGGTCAAGACTGACATTTTGTAGAACCCAAAAAAAGCAGAACAATTTCTTTATGTTTACTGTTATGCTATTAGATGTTTATGGACTGTTGATAATCAGTAATATATATGTGCATATATAGGTACATGTATATATATATATATATATATATATATATATATATATATATATATATATATATATATATATATATATATATATATATATATATGCACACACAGACACACACACATACATATATATATATATATATAATATATACACATATATATGTATATATATAAGTATATATATATATATATATATATATATATATATATACATATGTGTGTGTGTGCGTGTGTGTGTGTGTGTGTGCATATATATACACACGCACACATACACACACAAACACATACACCCATAATACATACACATAACTATTTCAAGCCATTGCCAGTCACACTCTCCCTATTGCAAGAATAAGACTGCTTTGTTTCATGGTGCATATTGAATCATCACAATGTGACCGGCATCAATATGTATGTCTGCGAAGTGTGTGGTCCGATTTTTTTATCCTCTCTTTGTCGTCGACTGTGTTTGGTTATATGGCTGTACTGGTTGTAGTGGATTTCTGTATTTGTGTAGCACTAAGCCTTGTTGTAGCCACGGCCTTTGAATCTTGGTTTTAGGGTGACAATATTTTGCAGTTCAGTTGTTAGGTTCATAGATCCAGGTATATCATATATCTTTTTAATCTACGTTTTGACTCCGAACCAGATAGTCGTTATTATCATTTTGCTGACTTTCAATCTTATGAACAATGGCAAAATTATCCTCGTTATTCCATCTCCATGTCAAATGTCTTTGTTGCCACAGTAGGAAGTCACGCACGTTTTTACCATATTGGCAATTCAGGTCAAAAACCCTACGGTCACATCAACCCAGCTTTCAAGCACCAACTAGCCAGGGTTGAAAATATAGATCTAAAATCAACTATGCTTGCCCACACTTAAGTAGTACCCCGGAGTTATAAATGAATGGATGAAGGATTAAGTTATTGTTTTTTCAGCTGATTTACTAGAGGATGTGATCATGTTATGTCCTAAAACTGTAATGTAATGTTATCAAATAAAGCCGTGATCCTACATCAGTGTACCAAAACTTGGACACACCTGTGTATCAAACCAGGCTGGTAAACTAATCAAAACTAAACCAGTTCGAGATACTTGAAGGCATCACCAACCAGTCCAACTTTTACACCGTCGTTAAAACTAAACAATATCTTTGTCATCATCGTAGTTTTCTTTATGTTAATGGCAACATTTATTATATCAACAAACTATATGCTTAGCAGCTAGTATATGCCTTCCTGTAGTCAATGCTTTTCGAATGTGTAATTTCTGTGTTAGTGTTAGTGTGTGCGTGTGTGTGTGCGTGTGTGTGTGCGTGTGCGTGTGCGTGTGTATGTGAGTGCGTGTGTGTTTCTTAATAACGAAGCCCACACAATCCCCTGCACCCCAATATCTGGTGACTCACACTGCCAGACCCCCTTGTCGGTGCGGGGGTAGGGGGAGGGGGGCGAGGGGGCGAGGGGCAAGTGAGAGGGGAAAGGGGAAGAGGGAGAGATCGATATAAGGATGGAAGAGGGAGAGATCAATATAAGGATGGAAGAGGGGAAGGAAGAAAGAGATGAAGGGAATATGATGCTATGAATAATAGTGTGATTACAGGCTGCATAGACGCGATAAATAATAATTTTGTATTCATGTATTCACTGTGCTGATGCAGTAATACATATATTAACTGTGCTGGTGTATCTTTCGTTTGCTTGTTGTGCAGCTCATTTACGGATTATCATCTTTTATATAAAGTCTATGTAGTTCTTCTCTGAATACATCTATTTCATTATCTAATGAAATATTTATGATGATGATAATGATTTTGATGATGATAATGATAAAATTAATGATTATGATAACAATGGTGATAATGATGATAAACATAATAACAATAATGATAATAATAATGATAATGATAATAATAATAACAATAATGATAGCAATAATGATGATAATAACAATAAGAATGATTATAATGATAAATCAATACTGATGATAATCATTGTAATAATGACGATAATAACAAGTCAAAATGGTGATGATAATGATGGTACCAATCATAGTAATGGCTATGGCCATGATTATATCAACAAAAGTAATAACAAAAATAAGTGTAACAGCTATAATCGTAATATCATTATCACTATAACTAATAATCAAAAGGATGAACATCAGCTACTCCACTGCGCTTTTGACTCTTCAAAATACAACCTTCTAGACTTTTCCAAGGGTATGTCTTTGTTTTTGTTTTGTTTTTATCACTGATTACCAAGACTCGTCACGTGTGGGTTTGCTTGAGAGATTAGAACTTATTGCATTGGCCGAAGATGCTTCCTCAGTTGATGTCTTCCCTGCACTGGAGGATGACGTCCCTGTTTGCAGTCCTTTGCAGTCTTTGATATTTTACGACCATTTCAGTTATCGTAGGCATACATATACGGCTGTTCTTTGCCTGTTTTTAGTTTAAGATGATCTAGGTTTTATTATGCCTGATTTAGGTTTGTTGAAGGCTTGTTTATTGACTCTTGAGAGCAACCTGGAAGAGTTTTTGATATATACGATCATTTCAGTTATCATGGACACATATGTTTTCTGTTTATAAGACGTAATGTATACCGGGTCTATGACGACCACCTTAATTATCATGAAATATCTTTTCATTAATTAAAGTATTGATGTATACTGCCTTGCCTGTTTTCAATTAATAATGTTTTCATCGTGCTTAACGTTTGTTTTGATAAAGGTGTGCGTTCGACCATATCAATTATTATAAACGTAGTCTGTTCTTTAATTACGAGACTTAATATATACTGGTCTAAGTCGCATATCAACAAATAAAAACGACCGTATTAAATTTTTTACACATATATTAATTCATCATTTGTCCAACATTTCCAATAAAACATGTTATTATTGGCATTCCTTCATTTTAATTTAAGTATGTGACTGCTGACTTTTGATTTTATTTCTCAAAAAAAGTTCTTCATTATCTTCTGACTCGTAAATTTCCCTAATGCATAGGTATTATTCAGTTATTTTTTGGCTTTTTATCAAGCGTGTTTATGTTGATTTAAGATACATATTGTATTGATTGCTTTTCAATAGTATTACTACCCTTTGTTTCTTCTAGAGAGTTAGAAATAAACGCAGTACTAAGGATAAGTGAACACGATACTATAGTCACGATAACAACAAAGAAAAAACAACGTTAATATATTTTTTAAAGAAAATAAGTAAGAAAAATAGACCTACGACACGTACAATACGATTACCATTTCAACTGACAATAAACCTGACAAACAGATGCGACAGAAGGAAGTCGAAACACCGAGTCAGAAAACCTTCCGAAGAATAATTCTCAAACGAATGAAATTTTCCAGAACTCGAAGCTCGGCAGAATATTTCCGCCGCGTTCGATTATACAGTGGCGATGACGTCACAGCCCCGCATGCATCTGTGTCTGTCAGTGAACGTGACCGGGCGGGCGGGCGGGCGGGCGGGCGGGCGGGCGACAGCGGAGAAGGAAGCAAATCTGCGCAGACGAATCTTGTCTAAGAGTTTCAATTTTATTATCTCGATAATGATGTTGTGGCGAGAATGAAGATAGCGATGGAATATTGATAGAGGTAGAGAATAATAATGATGTTAATTGTATTTTCATTGTTTTTTATGATTTCTTGAAAATGACAACAGAAGCCACAGCAGTGGTTGTAATAATCATAACAGTAATATCGCAGACAACAATACACTGTAACAACGGGATTATTTTATATGTATGTGCTAGTATGTGTGAACACATATAAAATTAAGTAAACTCAATTTTCCTGCGATGTCTCTCAGAGTCCTTTGAAATATTAAGAGACACTTCACGTTGCACGCAGAGTATCAAATTTAAAAGACACTTATGATTGCGAAGTTTATGATCGTCATCGTCACTAAATTCTAGAAACAAAATTTCAAATATAATACTAAATGAACTTTTTTTCCCTGCACCGTAACCCAGTTCAGTCCAAACGTATCAAATAAATTTCAGTAATGACGGGCCTTCGCTGCTGCTGGGCGACAGA
>BOPN01001605.1:218720-221220 GCA_017312705.2 Penaeus japonicus
ATTCGTAATCTCATCAAAATCATTGTAAATTACAAGAATTACCATTGTTTTCCAGATGGAAAATGTGACCAATGCCTGTGGAGAGCATTTAGTGGCCAACCTTGCTCCAGAAACTTGCCTTGGCATAAGGGCCATCAATGGCATTGCAGCTAATGCCGCTCTTGTAGAGAGGGTTGATGAATACATACAGCAGCAAGTGAGTTTGTATTACTGTTATAACTATTATATTCAATGCAATTTAGCATAAAATATTTATCTGTTTATGTTATTATGTAAACCATATATCTTGTGAATTACCTGAACTAATTCAGTCTCATTATTTTGTATCCCCCCCCCCCCAGCCTGACTTGGTTGAAGTAACAAGAGATGCCTTGGGGGTTCCCAAATTACAAGTAACAGTCATCCACAAAACTCAGGATGAAGCAGCCATCACAGGACGGGCACTCTGTAATCTTGTCCTTGAGTGGCTGAAGAAACAGTTAGCAGAAGAAGATATTCAACTTGATCTGTTAAAGGAAAAGGTAAAGTGCTTTTGAAGTAACAGACTAATTTCACATAAGTAACATTGTTTACAGAGTTACAGTATATTTTTGGTTGGTGTATAAAACTAGTGCAGTATGGAATCATGAGAAAAATCTACATTTATAGTAGTGAGATGTATGTATTTTATGGGTGTTTAAATTGGAAGTACATTGGTTTCATTTATATTTTCTTTTCTCCTGCAGAAGCACATGTTGTACCTGAACATGGATAATTCACTCCATGACTGTACAGAGATCCAGTCAGGTGATCTTAATGATTCTGAAATGGTACAGGACTATAAGAAAATGTCCAGAAAACTCTCTCAAACAAACATAAAGGTAAGATCAGTTCTGATAGAATCAAGTAATAGTAAGAATATCTGATTTGTTGCTTTTATCATACCATTCTTAATCTAGTATTAATCCAATAATTTCTTGCTTCCCAAAAGGCTCGAAGGAAGTCTACAACACCACAACCTTCTAAGCCTCGCCTTTTGCTCTACTCACGTAGTATTTCTGATAAGGATGACTCAGAGCAAGATTCAGACTGGAAGGTCATCGCATATTCTCATGTTTCTGGTGAGTAAGGTTTTCTGGCATTGCTTAGCTAATGTTTAGTATAATAAAAAGTAGTTTAGATAGAGTTATCATTAAAAGTACAATATATTAAATATACTGTTAACAATAGTCTCCACTTTGTAGGAAGAATAAGGAACTTTTGACTGACACGTTTGTTCTGTCTTTAATCAACAGACTGTTCATGGCTGGCCATAGTGACACTGAAGGGCTCAGTTGCTGTCCTGTCCGTGCAACAGAAAATGGGAAGTTCATCACCAACAAATACTCCTATAACATCCCGCCCGGCTTCTATGGAGAAAGTAGACTATTATACAGTTATTCCTCATATGTCTTCACCAAAGTGTGCTTCTGGAACTGGTAACCTCAATGGGCGACTCCTGGTATGTGGTGGCTATGATCGCGGAGAGTGTCTTCGATCTGTTGAGGCTTACAGTCCACAGCACAATACTTGGACAGCACAACCATACATGCGCCAGGGAAGAGGACGGTTTGACCTGACAGTTCTGGATGGGAAGGCGTATGCAATTGGAGGCTGTGATGGTACACGAGAGCTTAATAACGTTGAGGTTCTGGAGGAAGATTCTATTAAGTGGACCAGCGTTGCTCCTCTGCCTCTGGCTCGCTCCAACACTGGTGAGGCAACTGGATTTTTAGCAGTGTATTCAACTCACAATTTTTTCTGATATTTTGCAGGCGAACCTGAAAATGGCCTCCTGGAAACATATGGAGTTGCACAAATAGCAACAGCATTTTCTTTACAATGCGAGTAGTATTATGAAGGCAAGTAGCAGTATCACTACCCATATGTAAGATTAGTACATCATTAACCTCCTGAAGCTCAGAGGCTTTCTCAACTAGGCACACGTGAGTAACATTGTTGAACATTAATGGACATTCCCTCTCTTTCCAACAGGGAAGTCATCTAGCATGGAGTACCAACTTGCTAAATGCAGGAAAGAAAGGGGCACAAAACAATTTTGTGTTCTGGCTATGATCATCTGTCATTTGACCAAACTACAGGCTGACTCACAAGCCACTTTTGCAGATGTTCATATGCCTGTTTCTTGACCTGACCTTTGGAAGCAAGTTCAATGGTACTGCTGCTAGAAAAGTGGAATTCATCTCAACCACATGGAGAGTAATCTTTTTTGCTCATTGTTATGCATCCTCGGTAAGTAATTAAAAGATCCAGTTACAGTTTTCCTCACAAAGCACTTTTACAGGAAGGTTAATGCCTAATCATGCTAATGCTCACATATTTCATGAAATTCCAATATGTTTTCCAGATGGGAGGCATATACTGTGAAGCACTCACACCTGGATGTCTGGGAGCCAAGACAGAAGGAGTCAGTTCCTTTTTCTGTAGACCCTTTTTTATCATAGTCATGTTTATCAAAAGT
>BOPN01001605.1:226220-243720 GCA_017312705.2 Penaeus japonicus
AAAATCAAATATCCTGCACCACAAATGTATTTCCCCCCCAAAAGGAGAAAAACAGATATAAAGTGCAAGACTGACGCATATCACACAGGTTTCAGTTTCCAGTATGAATATGCGCCTGTCAGATCCTTCTCCGTCCAACTATTCCTGCTTATACTTTTATATGTAAATCTTATTGCTCCTCTATTCTTGTGGGTTGCTCATTGATGAAGTTTCTGCACAGTGTATTTAATCATTCATTGAAACAAATTATTCAGTGTTAAATTTAAAAGGCATTACCTGTCTCTGTTAGACTAAATACATGGCAGTACACATTACTTGGTATCATATTGTGCTTGATCCATGTATGGACTCAGTGTGGGTGTTTATGTGTATGTGCATGAATCATGCATGAATAGGAGGGGTGATGGATGTATATACACATGCATTCATACCTGCAAGTGTCTGATTATACATATGAGGGATTGAATGACAAATTTATGGCCAAAGGTACAAAGATATATCCCTTCTTTGTAGAAGTCAGCATATTAGCACTTCAAGAAATAATAAGCAGTATCAGTGATACCATCTTCCCCGTAAACATTACTGATTTGACCCTTGTTAGAGCTGAAATCCAGGATATTTACATTGTGTTGGCTGCTCTCTTCTCTAGTTGAAAGTGATGCACCCAGATCCCACCCATGGTCAAAAATCACCAGAGAAATATCTTGGGATCTGCATCAAGTACAGCAGCATTGGCCCTTGAGATATTGAGCCCAATCTGTTTCTGCTCAAGTCCAAGGAACTTTAGGGCTCAACGAAATGAAACCTTGTTCATTGCAGATCACTGCATTAATGCCTTCTTGAGAGGTACCCAACTCTGTGGCAATCTGTCAAGACCATGTTGTGAATTTTGTCAATTGCTTCCTGTGGGCAGCATTGGCAGGATAAGGGCTACCTCCAAGCTTTACCTGCTTCATTTAAATTCAGAAGTCCATTTTTGACAATGTACAAATGGGCATCCTCCCCTAATGTTGCTACCATGTCCTCATGAATTTCTTTGGGTGACAAGGCCTTGGTACCAACATAGCAAATTATTTGATGATGGGTTATCTTATCCATTTTCTGAAATATTGCAAACAATAAGTTTTGATTATCCAAAGAAAAAAATACAACTGATATTATATTCAAGCATATATGTGAATTTAGAAATCTATAGCTCATCTCCTTGTACCTTAGGCCATGAACTTAGTGTATAATATATATATATATATATATATATATATATATATATATATATATATATATATATATATATATATATATATATATATATATATATATATATACTTACACACATGTATGTATATATGTATACATACAAATTCATATATTCATATTTATAGACACCATACTGCAAATACCTTATTGCTTAAAGAATGGTGGCAAGTGCATCTGGTAATATGAAATTCCTTTTGTTCCTTTCACTGATGCTTTGCCAAAGGTATAAACTACAAGTGAGTATATGATTTGGATTTTTCTTTATGAGTTTCTTATGCATATAATTTGTTTAATCAAAGATCATGTTGATTGAGTTTTTTTTCTTGTACACACAAGCAAGTAGAGTAGTCATAGTTGATGCATAGATATTTATTGATGGTATTACAATTAGTGCATAATATGATAAGTTAGGGCTCCTTTTCTATGTATATGTGTGTGAGTGTGTGTGTGTGTATCTGTATCTGTGTATATATATATATACATACATGTGTTTGTGTGTATATGTATATATATATATATATATATATATATATATATATATATATATATATATATATATATATATATATACATACATACACACACAAATATTAATATACATATAGGAATACAGATATACATACACATATGCACACACATATGCACACAAACATACACATACACATACACATATATATACATATACATATACATATATGTATACATACATAATTATAATTATATACCACTAATTATTACCTGAGCTTAATGTTATAAGCTGCAAATATTAGGAATCTGTATTATTCCAGGGATACCTGGGAATGTTCTTATACCATTTGCTTCATTTTTCTATATTGTAAGAGAAAGGTGACACATTTGGACATATATTTTTTTGAATTGGTGTTGAGTGGTAAGTCATATCACTGAAACATAAGAACTTAATTTTAATGTGAACTTACCTCTACATAACCTTGTGTTGAAGATCAGTTTAGCAGAAAGTAAAAATGTGTGATTTGTTTCATATAAACTTTTGAATGTCTAAACTTATGTCAGCTTTGATTATCAAAAAGCAAAGGAAAAAGTACAATGATCTAAAATATTTACGAATGGTAATCCTCAAACATCTGCAGTAAGGAGTTTAATACAAAAAATATTTTTGCTATCCATATGATAACATTTATTGTTTTCTCAGTTTCTTGTTTTTTTTGCCATGGATAAATAACCTAAGAGTTTCATCATTTATTGATTTATGAAGTAATGTATACATTACACTTAACCATGAGCAAATGTGCAGCACATCATTAGGAAAACTCCAATTCATCATATCCATTTCATGATAAGCTTTGCTGCGATAATAACCACATTTGCTCAATATATGGGAGACTACAGTAGTTATTTTGAAAACATGTTGATATTGTCATGAAGAATACTTTTTGAATCATATAGAGTACCCCTGCTGTAACGAATATAAGATGTGCTACATCAAGGAAATGTAGGGAATGTAGTCATGCTAAATTGAGTGAACTATCAGAAAAAACACTGATCTCTTTCTACATTATATGGTACATCAGTTTATACTATTGTCCTCTCCCATTTTTTAGGTATGTGTACTAAGACACATCAGCATTCAGTGTGGTTGTTGGGACCTTTGGCTGAATCATTTAATGTTAATCATTCTCACGTAATCTATAAAAACCTGTAAAGTGTGGTATTATTTGCTGTAACAGGCGTGTTTGAAAGGAGTATATATTGTACAAATCAGTGCATTTTGTGGTAGAAAAAGAAGCATGACAGCATTGTTTATGAACTCATATCTCAAACACAGATTTAAAACCCTGTTCCATGCTAAACTTACTCCTCTGTGTAAGCCAAGATGCTTTTAGGACATTATAAGAAAGAAATAGTTATCAAGCTTGCTTCATTGTACTCTGCAAAACAGATGCTATATGGAGTGCAATCATACTATCCTAACATCGAGTTGAAAAGCTGTAAAATTACAAGCCTATATGAAAACCTAAGAGAATGAAGATTAAATACAAGAAGAACTTGAATTCATGTCTGTAGTTTCCATAGAATTTTAAAAGTTGCATGTTACTTGATGCTTAAACTACCATATACCTCACTTTATATTATTATACAGTATAATACCAGAGAGGAAACTTTAATTATATAACAAATGCCCATCCTGTTACTCAGAAATTGGGAATGGAGAGATTAGTAATTGCTGTGATACAAGCAAATTGTCTATAATTTTCAGCGCAAACAGAAGGTGACATTACACAGCAGTTTTAATGCAGTATATAAGCTAAATATGACTGGCTATTTTTCAGCTGCTGATGAAAATTTTCTTACTTTCACAGTCTCTCTCAATCTCTTAATAAAACAGAAGAACACATTAAGTAATCTTTCTATGTCAGCATTTTGAAGTTTCTATGCATATAGACAAAATCAGAAAAATAATCAGCAGATGAGCAGATAGCTGGGACATATTTTCATGTCACTATTGTTAAAATTTGGGATATGCTGGTCACCCAAAGAACTATATTTTGTATTATATAAAACCACTGATATGCAATTATGGTACTGTGTACTTGTGTCAAAAATAAAATAAATGCTTAATTTTATCATCCTGATTATATGGTATATACCAGTGTGCATAATACTGGAATAATTACAACATATACTACAGGAAACTTTGTATCATTAGCCTTTCATCCAATATGCTATTACATGTAATGTTTTGCTTTAATAATCACAAGTAACAATTCATTTATAATTTTCATTATAATGGCAAAAGAAATATTCATACTCAACATAACTAGAACTAAAAAATTATATTATAAATGTTATGGATTATATATATTCTCTCTAGAACTGACCCTTTATACAGGAGACATTATGCTACATTAAATATTATTTGCAACTGAAAATAACAATTAAACTTTATAGTTTTCCTGGTATGTGCTTAACACTAGGATCAAATCATGTTTCTGTCAAACCAAGTAACATTTCTTTAAAAGTTTGCATTTGAAGTAATGCAGTGACACTTTCTGGCTAGTAATGCCTACATGATGACAGCAGACACAGACCCTTAGTCAGAGGACTACAAATAATAAAATGATAATTATGATAATTAATATCAATAACTTCCATGTACCAGCTAAGTCCTATTTATGAACATATTACTGTAGCAGTTGTATGTTCATGGCTGCATTGAGTAAGAATTATTGAATATTAAAAAACACATCCTGAATTATTGAATATTAAAAAACACATCCTGCTGTTTTAATAACTTAAGTGGCTATCTATATTACTGTTCTGTTATGCAGCATTTAGAAAATACCCTTCAATTACTCATAATCATAAGGTGATTAAATTTGAAGTAGGTTTTAAAATACTAAAGAACCTCTGTGTGTGTGTGTGTGTGTGTGTGTGTGTGTGTGTGTGTGTGTGTGTGTGTGTGTGTGTGTGTGTGTGTGTGTGTGTGTGTGTGTGTGTGTGTGTGGGTGTGGGTGTGGGTGTGGGTGTGGGTGTGGGTGTGGGTGTGGGTGTGGGTGTGGGTGTGGGTGTGGGTGTGGGTGTGGGTGTAGGTGTGTGGGTGGGTGCGTGCGTGCGTGTGCTCGTGCGTGCATGGGTGTGGGTGAGTGCGTTTGTGCGTGCATGTCGGCTGTCGGTCAAGCTACAAATTTGCATAGCAAGGTTCAGAATGAACACTCATAGAATTATTTTAAGAGCAATAAGGAGAGTATAACGTTTAGTCTCAGGAATCCTTTAACTACCCAATGTACATACCCTATATATATACATACCTATACAAAGTAAGAAATTGTTGATCCAACCCAACAGACAAAACATTCACGAATATCTGCTGCAGGAACATCCTTATCGTGGTGTGAGGTCTTGAGGTCAAACCTTAACAAATACCGATCCTGTGATCCTTGTCCGACTCAGTGTCCCCCCGGTGACGGGGCCGCTTTCGGTGAGTAGTCAAGGTTTTTCGGTGAGGAGAGCCTCCGGTTGCCTTGACCTTCAGTCTGCCAACCGGGGCCGAGATAGCCTGGATCACCGCTCTCAGGGTGACCTGGGCTGCCTATCCTTCGACACGCTAGGCTCCAATCGTGAAGCCTTTTATCACAGTACGGGCATCTAGAGCTGGTGTCTTTGTGCCCCTCCTTGTGAGCCTTGAGGAATTCTTTAGTGTTGCTTGGCTGGCTACAAATGCCACACTTAGACTTGGCCTTACAATTGGTAAATAACACCAGCTTGGCCCCCCTGTCTTCTGGATTGATCTCCGTGATACTCGCCATCCTTCTATTGGTAAGTTCTTTCGTTTTCCTGAAGAAAAGTCAATTTCAGGTTAGCTTTATCTTTGGGAACAAAGACTATGCCCCCATCTTAACAAGTCCTGATAGTCCTGTTGGGTCTCAATGGCTCTAACCAGATGGAAAGGATCACCGAATCCATCGGCTTTAGCTGGGACCCTGAATTGGATCCTTTGTTTTGTGGCTCAAGTCCGTCACTGGACGTTGTCGTTGCTGGCCGTCCCACCGATTCGGCGTCGGAGAATTGGCCAATTGGCTTTTCTGGACCGACGCCAGAGAAGTCTCTCTCGAAGCTGCGGAACTTGGACCAGGTTACACTCCAGCTTTGCCCGCAGGAGTCTGGAAAGGTTTCAGGATGACAGCTGTGAGTCGTCAACAGATTTTGTGGAATTATTATCCTCGCAAGGGGCACTTCATTCGCCATTCCACGCCCCCACCCAACATGGAGCTCAACAAGGGGAAGCTCAATGTTATCCTTCTAAGAGCTACAAGGGTAATGAGGGAGTATACGCAGACACAACATGATTCTGAAGGCAGTCGATGACCTGTTCGATACCGACGAGGCAGTAAAAGCTTGACCCTATCCCAGCCCAGAAGACCAGCCGAGCCGGAATCAGGCCGCCCGTCTTGTAAGAATAGGAAAGAGGAGGAGTGTAGCTACTCGCAGGGTGTACTCATGCACGGCATCGCTCAGTCTCCGGGCCTCCCGTCTCCTAGCTCACAGGGATGTCACGCACGTGGATAGGCGGAGCGTGCAACCCGCCCTACTGGACCAGCACTGTAGGAAGCATTTGGTCATCCCGCCTAGGGAATCGACCACGGGCGAGGTCACCCAACGGGAAGAAAAAGGGTCTCCCCTTAGCCAACTCGTTCGGGTAAACATTACATACGACAAGGTGGGTCCTGTTGCGGGGGTTCCTTATTTCATCTGTTCTTTGAAGGCTTGTGTATCATATTTTTGTAATTTTCCTTAGCGGTGTGTTGAATGCACTTCAACTTGCGCCCTCCAACTCTGATTCACTCATCGCTTAACAATCAAAACCGCTTTAGACAAGTACTAGTTCAACAAAACCTAAGCAGTTTTGGTTGAGAATTGCACCGATATATGTTATGTATACAGAAACCACTGACTTCCAGTCAACCCATAACATATTCATTTTGTCATTATTTTTCATATGTGGTTCAAATATTTTAAAAAAGGAAAACTAGTATCCCTAATTATTGTTATTCAATAGAGAAAGGACAAGTTGGTTTCAAGTACTTTTCTTAAAATGCCTGACCTTTGAATTCTTCTCAACAAGTATGGGCTATAAACTAGTATGGGCTCCTAGTTTTTACAGAATTCACTGGTAGTTGTAGGAAAAAATCACAAGGGGTGGCTTAAGGTTTTGACAGGGGAAATTTATATTTATGTTCTATACATTGCAGTGGTGACGTTCTCGGCTAGCAATTTTGCAGACTCGAGTCAATCCCACACTGTCAGTGGATGATAACCACGGCCGCTCCTTGTGCACAGGGGATGATTAAGAAGCACAATAATCAGACAGCGACAATTTGACTCTAAAGTTACAAGAGCCTGACCCCACACCCTAATTTATCATTATATATTAAGAAACAATATACATGAATAAGTGGTACACTCTAATTAATTTCTTGTTTCAGAGTTTTGACTTAGTCATTCTGGTCAAGTCGACCATCCCCATATGGCCACAGGCAAGGGCCCCCTTGAGCTCCACAGTTGGTACAGGCCAGGCTATAGGAACTTTGACATTAGTGAGATTTGTACTACTAGAGCACAGGATCTTATAATCATCTTGTCTCCGGCAGTATATGTTTGACCACCATATAGTCTAGGTGCCTGAATCCTGTCTTGATATTCCTGTTCTCAGTTATCATGAACCAACGTATATCCCGGATTTCACCTCTGCTGCTGCATCTCTGGCGGAGAGAATGAAATATTTATGTTGGATCTGATTGTAATGAATGGTCACTACTGGGTTGCCATCACCCTCTTACTGATCCGATACCCACACCACGGAATTATTCAGGATAGAAGGTGGACATAGCCACCTTTCCAGGAGGCCTTCCAGGAGGCCTTAGTTCACTAACTACGAACAAACAAAGCCTCTGGCAATGAAAACATTAATGTATTTGAGGCCAGCCTGGTCAGCACTAGACTCTATCAGCACCATTAACCAGGCAGGCTCGCATGCCATACCCCAAACCTGTCCATGGTCCAGGAGCGATAGGGATTCTTGCCGCTGAAACAGTGAATTCAAGGGCACCCACAGAGTAAATATATCCCAGAGAATCTTCAGGAAATAAAGAACCCTTGGGGATTTTCCATTCAGGAGACAGAGATACGAGGACACTGCCAAGTAGGTAAGACAGGAGAAATGGTTGGGATTGGCTGGCGTGAGACAAAGCTCCCTTACCAAGATGTGAATGACCACCAATGGCTCTTGAATTCTATGCCAAGACAGGTAGCACCAGTCTAGCAGCAGAGTATTATGTCTGTACTTAGATACATATAAACAGCACAAAGTGCGTGCGTTGCACTTGCACAGTTATGAGTAATATATGTGCAGGTATATTGATAATTGTAGTTTTTATCACCATAATGATAATTATAATATTGATAATAACAATAATGATAGTAATAACAACTATAATAATTTTGATAATGTGGATAACCTTAATGGCAATATTAATAAAGATAACAATATCAAGAAAACGATACAATGTCATTTTTGTCTGCCTTTTATTTGTTTTATGCTTCGTTTGTTTTATTCGCATTTGTTTGAGTTTACCCTTTCACTCCATACTTTCGTCTGCGATTCTTTTACAAGTATATTTGTTCACGCTTCATCTTTGAGTTCTTTAACCTGTTATGCTATATTTTATTGTCATTAATTTTTACCCTAATTTTTAGTTATTTTTCCACACCTACAGTGGCTTTGTTTTTGTTTTGAGAAATATCAATTTTACGCATTATTTTTACTGTTTTAATTTCTCTCAGTTTATTACAGTATGAATGAATAATTTTCTCAGTTTTACTGCCTCCTGATTATGATTTTGTATGATTTTTGTGGCTTTTCTTTTGCATTTATGTACATATTTTATTATTATTAATCGATGTTCGACGTGGCTTATGACGTCACGAAAGTTATAAATATAAGCCGCGTTGAGCGGGAAATAGATCCATTCTCAGCCAGACAACGGTGTTTCGCTATCCTCCTGTGTGATTTTTTTTAATTAGCCGGCCGATGGAAGACTCAGCCCATCGAAGCGTCACATCATCATAATATACTACAAGTTAAGTTCTGTTTCCTGACGGTATTTATTTTTCATAGGAGCTGGACATTATTCTTTATTTTTAATTATAAATATGAACCAGTCTTTATAGATTATACAGTATTATGATGCTGAAGAATATTCATTAAGGTTTCTTTTTTCACGGTTTAATATTTTCCATATGGCAACTTAATTTTGGTGAGATAAGACTAAGAATCTATCCAGGGGTGTCATTTAATTTCTACACGCTACCAATCCATAGAAATTAATACGACAGGAACCCACTAATTATAGTATATTGTGGCTACGGAGCCTTATACCCCGCGACAGGAATATTTTGGTGTGCAGCGGCGGGACTTGTTACGTCACCTTTTTCATTTTGTTGGATGTTTTTGTGTTTTTATCTCCGCTGTAAGTTGCTTTTAAGTTTGGATTTCAAGTATCTCCTTGCCTTCATTAATACGTCCAGCTTAGCTTTTATTTCTTTGAGGTTATATCATGCATGTTTATTGTAGTTGTTGGTGAGCCACATATTTCTTGTAATTTTTATCTTCGCATTTAATTTCAGGATTTCAGGGTAGTCGTTTTATTGACATTTTATCAAGAGTTGATGTTTTATATTTGTTCTGTGTTTAATAATTTCTTTTACAGTTTATTGACTTTTACCGTATTTACCATCAACTCGCCTAGCTAGATTTTAGTGGCTCATATAGTTTAAGACATTAACGCATTTATTTTTATCAGCACCGATTTCTTTTTCCCCTTTTTTTTTGCTGTCTCTTTTGCTGATGTTCGTTCTTATGTGAATCGCAGTGCTCCCGTGTATCTTAGTGATGTGCTCTGTTGACTTTGTAATGTGCTACATGGTTTCATAGCTGTCAAGCGGATTTTCATTTGACTTTGTGCAGTGTTTTTGTCGTCTCTTTTGCCGTATCTTACGAGTATGCCAAAGGGAACAACTAGGCAGGAGAGATACGAGCAGCTTCTAGAACGCCGCGACGCCCGCTCTACTAGTCAGCCTGCGTCTCGAGTAACTTCTCCAGCCCGATCAGATCGTGTTGTTGCTGGTGCTAGCGGTTCGAATCCAGACGTTAGCCGAGCTGTAGAAGTTATGGTGGCGGAAGTCAGCATGTTCGAGGAAATTATGGAGAAAATTAATGCTCTGGTTGGTGAATTTAGGGAGTATAAGGAGCAAAGCGACCTTCGACTACAGCAACACGAGGAAGCTCTTCAGCGACATGGTGCAGAACGGCAACCTTGCCCTGCAGAGGCAAGCACTTCCCAGACCGAGCGTCAACCAGAGAGGGATGAATTGGTGCAACAGCTTCGTCGTCAGCTTGAAGAGAAGTCCGAGCAGTTAGCCGACACCCAGCGACAGCTAGAAATCTACCAGCAGGCCGCCACTGATCTTCCTACCCTGGCACCACACGGCAGTACAAGAGATGGTGAAATTCAGGAGTTACGACAACAGCTTCGGCAGCGCAACTCTGAACTGGAGGAAGCCCGCAGACTTACCCGAGCTCCAATGGCTCAGAGATCTGGTGTTTCTATTCCCCAGGCACACGCCACAACCATCAACAGTGAACCACTGCAGCCGTTTCCCAGGAGCCGGCCTTTAACTCCAGAACCAGTTTCCCAAGCAGATGCTATAGGAAATCAACAGAACCAGGTGTCATCCCTTCCACATTATGCTGCCCCGGTACCTTCACTGCGTAGCTTCTCCCCACGTCAAGTTGGTAACTCAGAGCGTCAGCCCTCACAGGTTTCCAGTACACCAACTATGAACTATGTGTTCACCAAAGAGACTGTTCCTCACTTTAAGGGAGATGTGTCAGCTTCTCGGCCCCTAAAGAAAAATCAGGAAGTGGAAGGATGGATCCGGGCCATCGAAAACATCATTAAGCCTACAACATCAGAGGCGTATATTCAAGCAGCCAGGGCAAACTGTCGTGGGTCAGCCGAGTTGATCATCAACTCCCCGTTGTTCGACAACATTACAGACTGGAGTACTTTTAAAGTAGCACTCAGAAGCAAGTTTAGAGGGACGTATACTTCTGCTGATTTTTTTAAGGTACTCTACGACATCCAGATGGTCCCAGGACAGGCTCCGTGGACTTTCCTCCAACTTGAAGGCAGCGTTTATCAAGGCTACCAGGAATCACGTGAAGCACTATCGGTGACCCATATCGCAGCTTGTGAAGGGTATTCTTGAGTGGCTTCCTGCCTGGCTCCGTGTTCTTGGCTGCTCAGAAAGTGGTAGTCAGCCCAGATTGCGAAGCAGCTCAGCAAGTCTGGAACTCACGGCACGGTATCCAACACTGTTCCACAGTCCATCCACCAGAGACTGGATAACGTCCAAGCCGTCCTGCAAGGGCTCGGGACATGTATGCAATGCCAGTTGCAACCAGCCAGCAAATCCAAGATCCTGCAGCAGATGGTGCGAGTATCATCGCCTAACAACACACGATACCTCGGAATGTCGTGCAAAAGTTAGGAGGGATACCACATCCCCACAGTTTAACCGTCGATGCTATGAGTGCCGCAGCTCTGGCCATTTTGTCAGAGATTGCCCCTTTCGTCAGTGCCAGGCAGATGCTGCTCCCAGAACCCCTGGCCAAGATGACCCAGGGAGCTCGTACCAAGCCAGCCATACCCACACTCAAGGTCGCATCCATGAGGTCCCAAGGACGCACGGGGCGGCCACTCGTGCCAATGATTGTTAATGGCAGTACTGTCCTTTGCTTCATCGATACTGGATCTGAAGTGACCATCTTGAAGCCCAGGACTCTCCAGTTTATAGACCCCCATGGAAACTTGTGCCGCAAAGATCCTACTCACGTGCTGAGAGGAGTGTCCAACAAGCCACTAGATACCCTGTGTGAGGTTACTCTTCCTTTCTGCCTTGATTCAGAGTTAGAACTCCGACACCGCGTTGCTGTGTGCAACATTAGCTTCCCAGGAGATGTCCTCCTAGGTATGGACTTTTTCAGGAGAACTTCGTACAGCTTGTCTTCAGAAGCCAAGAATGATTCAGCTCGTCTTACCATTGAAGGTCGTACATTCCCTGTCACCTACACTGATATGCACTCTCTGCATATTGGTATTGTTGATGTAGACTCAAAGGAACCAAGATTGACAATGCCTCAACCTAAGACATTATCAGCCGCTGTCCACCTCCTACAGACGACGGAGCTCCCACCACACACTGGGCGCTTCATGGAGGGCGTGGTTGCTAAGTCTGGTCCCAGTGAGAGAGATGTTATTTTCATGCCCAAAGCATCAGTTGCTTGTGTGTCGCCTTATCTACTCACAACTGTCTCAGGACGCCATTGCCCTGTGTGGGCATTGAATGACACGGCAAAGACAATACGGCTAACCCAAGGAACGCGTTTGGGGACGGTAGCTGAGATTGAAAAAGTATACTCTCCAGGCGATGATTCTGATCAAGATGAGGGTCCATCAGGTGCCACTGATTCTGCAGATTGGGATGATGATACACAGGACGAGGAGTTTAATTGGGAGGAAGACCAATTCGATCGCACCTACGGTTTGGAAGACTTTGGGTTCGACAACTATGACTTTTTCACGGGAGAGTTGCCACCATCACATGCCCTTGCAGCTGTCGAGGCTGCTGGCCTATTGGATAAGAATACAACTCCAGATGGTAGTCCAGCTTTTGACTTTGATCACTTGGATGATTCCCAAAAGATGGAGATACAGTCACTTCTTAAAGGTTACCAGGTTCTCTTTAATGGAGGTGAAGAGACAGTGGGCCACATTCCAGATATACAACACCGAATTGAGACAGGAGATGCAGCACCAGTGTCCACACGCCAGTGGCGTCTTCCGCAGACAACAAGAAACGTAATCAGAGAACAGTGCAACTCCATGCTCAGGGCTGGTGTAATCGAGCCATCAACTTCACCTTGGCTCAGTCCTGTAGTCTTAGTGAAGAAAAAGGGGGGAGCACTGAGATTTTGTGTGGACTACCGCAAGCTTAATCAAGTAACTACATCAGACACCTACCCTTTGCCTCGTATCGATGAGTTGCTGGATGAGCTGGGCCCTACTGATACTTTCACAACACTGGATGCTAGAGCAGCCTATTGGAGTGTAGAAGTTCACCCTGATGACCGACCTAAGACGGCCTTTAGCGACGGCTACCGCTTGTTCCAGTTCCGCCGTCTACCCTTTGGTCTCAGCACTGCCCCAACCACTTTCCAGCGCACAATGAACTTTGTGTTATCTCCAGTGCTTGGGCGCCACACTCTGGCTTATCTTGACGATATTGTTGTCTATTCCCGGGGTTTCAAGCAGCACCTTCAGGACTTGGAAGAGACTTTAAAGTTGCTGATGGTGGCCGGCCTGAAATTGAATGCCGAGAAGTGTACTTTTGCCTCCACAAGCATCAACTTTCTGGGTTTTACCATCTCTCCCGAAGGCGTGGCACCAGATCATAACAAAGTAGCTGCCATCTTGGAGACACCACCCCCACGAACTGTTAAAGAAGTGCGCCGTTTCCTGGGTGCAACTGGTTTCTTCCGGAAGCACATTGAAGGTTATGCCAACATTGCCGCCCCACTTCACCTGCTGTTGAAAAAGGGACATCAATGGAAATGGGAAGAGCAGCAGCAGCAAGCTTTTGCAACACTGAAGGAGAAACTTATGACAGCACCTATTCTGAAGCAACCAGATTTCACAAAACCCTTTGAGCTCCATACTGATGCTAGCAGTCTTGCTCTTGGAGCTGTCCTTCTCCAGAAAGATGACCAAGAGGTACCTCATGCCATTGCATATTACAGCAGAAAGTTGAGGGATGCTGAGACACGATATCCACCAATTGATTGTGAAGCACTGGCAGTGGTTGAAGGAGTTCGAGTATTTGATCCCTATTTGTACGGACGTAAATTTGTTGTTTTCACTGATCATCGACCTCTAGTTTATGTTTTCAAGCAGCGCACTAAATCACCGCGAATGACACGATACGCCCATGACCTGTCATTTTATGATTTTGATATCAAGTATAAGGAAGGTCCCACTAATTATGTACCTGACCTATCGTCATGTCAGATTGCTCCTGTAGATGTTAATAACCTGCAGAGAATCTTGCAGAGGAACAGCACCAGGATCCCAAGTTTAAGGATATCCTATCTTACCTACAAGAAGGAACAGCTGGAAGCTGCCAGTACCTCTGTCTGACTTCGTACTAAAGAATGGAGTTTTATACCGTTTGAGGCACTTGCCTGTTAAGATAATCTACCAGCTCTGTGTTCCTCAGAAGTTACGTAATTCAGCACTGAAAGTAGCACATACACCACCACTAGCTATGCATCCAGAAATTACACAGGACTTATGAGAACCTCCGTGGTATGTTCTACTGGCCTAATATGCTACAGGATGTCAGGAATTACGTGGAAAGATGTCTTACATGCCAACAATCCCGTGGAGTTGCTCAGCGTGTTTCTATGGCAGAAGCACCTCTTGCTCTTTACCCCTTAGAGATAATCTCGATGAATGCTCCTAGATGTAGGTCAAGCACCAATGAAATGGGCCTTAACCATCGTCGACCAACATACACGCTTCATTCAGATTGTTCCAATGAAGGACATCACTGCCTCCAGAGTACACCAAGCTTTCTTGGACCACTGGGTGATGTACTTTGGTCCACCTCGTGTCATCCAAACTGACAATGGGAGACAATTTATTGCACAGATATTTAGTGAACTTGTTGAGTTGCTTCAGTCCACACACCATTTCACCATCAGGTACCACCCTCAGGCAAATGGCCTTGTGGAGCGTACCAACCGTGTTGTAAAAGCGGCTCTCAGGTCAGTTGTTGGAGATAGGCCAGGAACCTGGCAAAAGTTTGTACCAGAACTTCGTCTAGCACTCAATTCGGCTATACACCGATCAACCGGAGAACAGCCATTGTATCTGCTCACAGGGAGACATTCATATTTTCCAGTAGGATTGACGAATGAAGCATTATTTTCTGAAAATGAAGATTTTCAAGAAAGGCTAAGGACTGCCCGTCGTGCAGCCGTCAATGCTTCAAGAGATGCAAGAGGTGTCTACGGGAGGTACTATAACAGACGTGCAAGGGGAACCTTTACTCCTGACATAGGGCAGCTGGTATGGTACAAGGAGATGGTGCCGCGCCCACTAGGACCAAGATGGCAGGGTCCTGCTCGTGTTACCAAACGGTTAGGGCCAGTTTCCCTTGAAATCCAGGATCTTGACTCCAGCAAGGTTCTAAGAGCTCACCTTAACCACCTCCGACCATACATTCCACCAGAAGAACTGTCTTATGCAGATGATGATGCTGTTCCAGAAGACGAGGATGAGCCGGTAAATGATGATCCATGGGTGGCAGTCCTGACATCATGTGTGCAAGATCCTGCCCTCTCTGATTCCAGTCAGCCAACTTGTGACACACAATGCGCTTAGGGACCCCCATTGTTCTGTGCGATCTTGGCTTAATGCCACACTGAGATGGGGTATGCTATTAGCTGCACTCATGTAGGGACCTTGTTTCTGTGAGCTCTTGGCTTAGTGCCACACAGGAATAAGGGATGCTGTTATCAGACATTAGGGACCTCTGTGCCAGTGTGATTCGGCCTAGTGCCACTCTGGCTCGAGGATGGCTGTTAGCTGTGGTTTGTTAAAGGATTGCAGAATGCAATTTTTGCAGGGAAGGATGCTAATTTCACTGCTTGTACTTTAAAGAGGTTCACATTAAGGATGATGGAGCTTCTGGCTACAGGGCAATATAATTTTCATCTATTATACGTATCCAAAGCTTCTGGTTTGATATTTATACTTACTTTTAAAGAACACACTCTTATACCATGTCCACTCTTCGTGTACTGTCAGGATTCAGACTGCTTGTATTTTTCAGGTCTCCACTGCGTTTCGACCCAGAGCGGGGGAGGAAACTGTAAGGTGGCATCCTGCAGCCTCACATCTCCCAGTC
Organism: Penaeus japonicus; assembly: GCA_017312705.2. NCBI lineage: Eukaryota > Metazoa > Arthropoda > Malacostraca > Decapoda > Penaeidae > Penaeus > Penaeus japonicus. The sequence goes on from BOPN01001605.1 coordinate 242,046, forward strand.
ATCTCCCGTTCATCTCCCGTCGTCTCGTGCGTTTCGCCTTACTGTACGATCTTCGGCTGCTACCTTATCTTCTTTTTGTCTGCCTTTTATTTGTTTTATGCTTCGTTTGTTTTATTCGCATTTGTTTGAGTTTACCCTTTCACTCCATACTTTCGTCTGGAATTTCTTTTACACAAGTATATTTGTTCACGCTTCATCTTTGAGTTCTTTAACCTGTTATGCTATATTTTATTGTCATTAATTTTTACCCTAATTTTTAGTTATTTTTCCACACCTACAGTGGCTTTGTTTTTGTTTTGAGAAATATCAATTTTACGCATTATTTTTACTGTTTTAATTTCTCTCAGTTTATTACAGTATGAATGAATAATTTTCTCAGTTTTACTGCCTCCTGATTATGATTTTGTATGATTTTTGTGGCTTTTCTTTTGCATTTATGTATATATTTTATTTTTATTAATCGATGTTCGACGTGGCTTATGACGTCACGAAAGTTATAAATATAAGCCGCGTTGAGCGGGAAATAGATCCATTCTCAGCCAGACAACGGTGTTTCGCTATCCTCCTGTGTGATTTTTTTTTAATTAGCCGGCCGATGGAAGACTCAGCCCATCGAAGCGTCACATCATCATAATATACTACAAGTTAAGTTCTGTTTCCTGACGGTATTTATTTTTCATAGGAGCTGGACATTATTCTTTATTTTTAATTATAAATATGAACCAGTCTTTATAGATTATACAGTATTATGATGCTGAAGAATATTCATTAAGGTTTCTTTTTTCACGGTTTAATATTTTCCATATGGCAACTTAATTTTGGTGAGATAAGACTAAGAATCTATCCAGGGGTGTCATTTAATTTCTACACGCTACCAATCCATAGAAATTAATACGACAGGAACCCACTAATTATAGTATATTGTGGCTACGGAGCCTTATACCCCGCGACAATATTGATAATAACAATAATGATAGTAATAACAACTATAATAATTTTGATAATGTGGATAACCTTAATGGCAATATTAATAAAGATAACAATATCAAGAAAATTATACAATGTCAACAACAGAACTAATCATGATATAAAAATAGATGCTAAAACAGTAATACTAATGACAATAGTAATATAATATAATAATATAGTTATATCATGGACAATTGCCATTACAGTATGATGAAAAAGATGAAGACAATATTCAACAATACAGATGATTGCTAATTATGATAATTATTATGATAATGATGATTATATCTTTAGTAAAACGTTAATGATACTGAAAACAAAAAGAATGATGATCATATGGAACATTTTGGTAATGGGTCCGTTTTGATGTAATATTTGTGCAATTTATCGTTTTAATAGCGTTCAATATTTTCACTGAACCCCGGAGTCAACTGATACACCTCCCTAGCTATCGGGCTCAATATTTTTGACAGACAGAACATATTACCTGCTATCCATCGGCACAAGAAATATCTTCATGGACGATGACTGTCATGTAGAAATACCACAGAGTTATACATGGCCATCGCACAGGTGTTACATCCCGAGAAACACCCGGCTTAACATTTCGAAATGCCAAACAAGTTCCGTCATGCCTCGGCTGCAAGAACGGCATCCTGACACGCGCATTGCGAGACAACATTTAGTTTTACTCTTATTTTAGAAT
>BOPN01001605.1:255298-257798 GCA_017312705.2 Penaeus japonicus
TCTCTCTCTCTCTCTCTCTCTCTCTCTCTCCCCCTCTCTTTCTCTCTCTCTCTCTCCCTCTCTTTCTTTCTTTCTTTCCCACTTCCTCTCAATCTGTTCTAGAAAATGCACATTTCTTGTCATGGTGGTGCATATAAATGTAATTGCAATTATATGTCTTATTTGTGAGCAGTAAGCCATGCCTTAAATTGTGCAAAAGGAGCTACTAATTGAATTGAATAGTGAGGAGCTCTTTCCTTGAATATGATATGAAGGTTGGATTTCTTTTTTATCATTTCTTTTCCATAAGAGAAAGAAAATATTTTAACAATATTTGAAGTGAATCATTGTTAATTATGTTCATGAATTCCAAATGTGACAAAGAATAAAGGAGCAGAGTAAACGAGGAAGAAATATTTGGATTTTATTAGACCAAAAGTGACCTTTTTTTAAATAACATGGTTTTGTATTTCAAAGAATTTACTTTCAGCTTTTGTCCACATTTTAAATAATGTGACTGAAATATTCATAAAAGATTATTACTATTCTGAAAAAGTTCACCTTAACTAGTGTCACATTTATTAACTAAACATGTGTCAAAGAGTGACAAGAGGAAAAAAAGGGTTCTGCATGGCTTATTTTTGTAACAAATGTCATGTGTAAAATGGTTTTATTTTATTAATGTAACATTACTAATGCTTATCTGCTCTAACAAGTTAAATGTAAATCTTTTTTATATGTAATAATTGATTTTTTTTGTAAATTGTTCTTGAGTACAAGAGATGCTCATTCCATGTATTTTAGTCCTTAAAAGCAGATATCCCTGTAAATTATGGAACTTTGGTAGTAGTAGGACAATGATATTTACTAGATTTAGTCGTTTTCATTATCATAATAATCTAAATAAATGATAATTTAATCATAAAAATATTTAAACAGAAAAAATGATGTCTTCCAAATTTATATCAAGTGCTGTAAATTTTACATTTGTTGGCTATTTCCCTTTGGTTCAGTATTTTGAAATTTCTATAATTCATTGTGACATTGGTATAAAATGCTGACCACTATTGGGTATTATTTTGTCTTATTTACTTCTACAAAACTTATTCAGTGAGTATAGGTGTGTGTTAGGACTTGCAGCATTAGACTTATTAATATTACACTTATTAATTATAATCCATTATCTTTATTATTATAATTACCTTTATCATTAAAAAAATAATTATATTAATTAGGAAGGACACTAAATGAGATGATAAATTGACTAAAACTTAAAAAATTAAGAAGAAAAAAATACTTGTGAAATGAAATTCTAATAGTTCTTCATAAAAGTAGAATTTATATTGTTTGTGGAAATGGTGTTATTTTTTGCCATTTGGAATAATGATTTCATTCAAACCCTTGTTCATTCAAACCCTTGTCGAGTGAAAATATGAGGTATTTTGAGCCAGAATGATGTATATGAAAAATCATACTTTTGAGGTATTCAAAATATTCAAGCTCAAAGATTTTATTCACTTGTGCTTTTATTTTTTTGGCACTTACTTGTACTTTTTTTATTTTGCTATCAAAAGATAGGACATGGTACATAATATTCTTAAATTTCTGCTCCATATTTTAGTAGACCAATCATCCTAATGTTGGTTGATGCCAGCTATGCAGGGTGTTAGAAACATTGTTGCATAGCATCCTGGGAAACCTGTACAATGATTTATGGCTATTATCAATTATCATTTGAGTATGCAGATTTTACTTTCTTTCTTTCAACAAGTATGTGTTGCTTTGTATGTGCTTTTGTAAAGAATAAAATGTCTTAACTTTGTTTAAGAAATTTTATTTAACTTTAAAATATATTGGTCAAAGACAAAATTCTTTCCAGCAGTTAATGTTCAACCCATGGTGTGAACCATCCACTGAATTCAAATGCCATGCCCTCCTTTCAACTAGTTTTGTTTGCCATGCAATATTTTTTTTTACAGAATATTCCTTCAACTGATTAATATTCCTTCAAAATTATCATTTTCATCTCTTCATTATAATCATGTTTCAGTTGATGAGGTTGCATTCATTGTGCAAGATTTTAAAAAATGTACTTTTATAATTACAAGTACAATAACTGACAGAGTAACAATCCCAAAGACCTTGACTTTATTTATTCAACAGTCTACATTGCATCTATTTATGAGAAAATCTAATAAAATCCACCTCAATGTCAATGGACTTCTTTTTGTGGAACTTGTATGTGCTTGGGAGATCATAGCGTAGTTGAGCCAAAACCTGCATCTTTACACCCCAGTCAGCTGCTTTCTTTGTGATGTGAGCTCTTGTGGCAGTCTTATGAAGGCTGTACACTGCTGTCTTGGAGATATCTAAAGCTACTTTGAGAAATTCCATGTCTGAACCATGATTGTGTTTGGTACCAAAGGGCGGGTTCAAGACAACAGTGTCAAAAAATTTGTGGAATTTTGACTGATTCCCACCTAATATTTTAACATCTGTTTGTATTAGCTCAATGGATGGG
>BOPN01001605.1:267798-272798 GCA_017312705.2 Penaeus japonicus
CTAACCTAACCAAATCCAAACCCTAACCCTAACCCTAACCCTAATCTAACCTAACCTTACCTGTTAGATAACCCGGGTAGATCACACACTATAGTATTTGATACCATTATAGATCACATATTATAGTAACATCATAGTGGACAGTGCATCTATGCATCATCAATTAATTAATGATAAAATATTACAGAAAAAGCCGGTCAGTTATTTCCAGCAAATTTATTAAAGCATAGAAACTAAAAGAAGATATTGTAATCTGCCACTCATTTATAATGACATGTAAAGATATTAAGATATATATTTTCCCAAGGAAAATAGGACTGAAAGAATTCTTTGTTTTGTTTTCTTACATTCCATTGAAAATACAAAAATATTGATGAATGCCTTTAAAAAATGGAATGGTAGCCATTACAAACATATAAAGACAATGGAGCAATGTGGTTTCATTCAATATTGCAAGATCATAGGTATTGAGTTAAACATAGGACAAGGAGTGATGACATTATTCAGAACACCATAACTTTTTCCCTTTCCCTTACAGATGCTGCGGTCAGTCTCACAGCTGTCTGCAGCTTGCAGCAGAGCAGCCTTCACAAATGCCAGATTAGTGGCAACAAACATATGTAAATCATCATCCCAGCCCTTTAATAGAGTTAATTCACCGTTACTGCATCAGGTGAACCAACTTCATACAGCACATTTGAGAAATGGATTAATTACACAGAGGTTATCAAGGTAAAGTTGATTTACTAAATAATCCAGTGAGTTTGTCATGTTGGCTCTTTATGTGTATATATCCCTTTCAGTTTATTCTTCACCAATTTTTTTTTCTTATTCACTATAGAAAATTATTCTGTAATGTTTCAGTGTTTTTGCTACACAACCTAGAACACCAGTAGCAGTTCCCAGCCTCCTGATGCCCACTCCAACTACATCAGCTTCTCAGACGCGGACTGTAGTAAAATGGTCATTGCAGAAAGGCAAACGCAAAACTGTGCAAGCTGTTCTGAAACGGTTTAAAAGGCTTGATTGGTGAGTTCTTTTTTCTTGCTTTCCATTTTTTTTTTTTTTTTTTTATCTCTCCAAAACTGTTGGGTTAGCCAAGGTATCCAAATGAAATAATGACAAGAAATCAACCACCTCACCATTTTTACAAAACAATGTTCTCTGTTGCAGGGGAGGCCGTGGAATGTGGCTCAGACCAAGACAGGGAGCAAATAAAAAAATGTGGAAGAAGTCTCCACAACAGAAATTGCGATCAAAAACACATGTATTTTGTAATGCCACACAGTCACAGATGCTGGATAAAATGGTAAGTGTGATTATTTTACTGTTACTAATTAATAGATTGACTCAGTTATTGGATGATAATGAGAAAGGTATACACATACTTGGAATCTCAGCATGTTATTGCAATTTTGTGCATTTGAAAGTAGTCATAATATTATTGCATCCAGTTATATATCATAAAGATTACTTTTATAACTACACAAAAATGTGTGGAAATAATTAAAAATGCTCCTTTCTTTTTGACAGGTGTGCCGTTACTGGAAGAAAACTCGTTATTACCCTGATGATCCATTTAGGCCTTACCTTCAACGGGACAGCTTCAAGGCAACAAAATCAGGGCCAAGGGAATTTTTCTAAAGCATACATCAGAGTGACGTAAATGATATGTAAAGGTGTAACTACGTTCATAAAAGATCTTTAATAATAACAGTGTACTAGTTTCCTCTTCTGATGTTCTGTACATAAGAATAAATGATAGTTTGAAATTGGTAATTATCTTTTATTTGAAGATTTCCAGTTTTTATATTTATTTATATGATTACTCGTTGGTATTTTGCAATGAGGATATAAACAATTTTAGTAAAAATTCTCAATAATTTATTTCCATTTACTTAGTTAAATTTCTAATAACTACAGATTCATTCATACATGGTACAATTAACAATTACTGGTCAGCATTTACCATAGCACACATTAGATGTCCTATGGTATCCACATTGCATTGGATGATGCGCTTAATACGCTCAGTATAAATCGGGGCCATGGGTGGTTCAGGAATACGTTGATATCCAGATGGCAGCTCACGCCATCTGTCAGGAGAAGGCGTGTGGTCCCGCATATACATCCACACATCCTTTAGTATGCACACAACTTCATATGGTGCCAAAGCATCTACCATCTGAGGTAACACTTTCAAAGGACCTGGTAAGAATTGAGCTGTTACCATAACTTCTAACAGGTTTCGGGTTGCTTGCAGCGCTTCTGGTGCTTGTTTGGCTGCTGCCAGAGGGAATGTGTTCCAGAAATTTGTGAGAGCAGCTGTGAGAGCACGGACAAGAACCGAACAATAACTCAGTGCTACGCGATTTCTGGCCACCATGTCTGTTAGAGCCCAAGCCACTGGGTACTCTTCAAATGTTTTCTTGATTGCTAAATCTCTTTCAAAAGTAAATTTTATATATTCTTCTGGCCATGGGAATCCATTGAACATTATATCAGAAGATATCAACTCAACCAAAAGAAGAGCAACTGTAGAAGCTCCTTCAGCACCAGCCTGAGCTGCACAACAAATACTGAGTGTGTTAAGAAGTAACTGTGTATGGAGTTTCACAACATCTGCCGGCAGTGGTGTGATGGGTTGTTTCTGACCAATTTTTCCATTTCCTATGATTCCCATGTGGAATATACTTGTATGAGATTGGGGAGCCTTCACCCAAGTATCAAACTGGCGATTGGCATTGATCAATTTTTCTCCAGCAACTTCCTTGAACTCTAGCTTTGCATGATTTGCAGCACCAAAGAGGTGGGCACACTCTGGCCTGAATACACCTTCAACTAATAATCTTATGATCAAGTTTTGAGCAAGGGAACAGTGAGCTAGCTGGCCCAAGACACGCTGACATCTTCCAACTGCGATAACCTTTTTTGTAATACTTTTTTCATGCAAATTACTGAAAAAGTAAAAAACAATGGCATGGCTCAGTGACATTACATGGCTCACAGGTAAAGGCTTTTCTAAAGGTAGTTGACATAAAACCTGAACAGCAGCTGTTCCCACTTTCTGGTGATTTACAAGTTCTGCTAAATGTGGAATATTCAGTAACAATGCTTGCGTAAGTGCTGCATGAATGTGTGTTCTTTCCTTATGTCCTTCACTCAAGAGAGTTTCCAAACTGTTCAAAGCAGTGAGGATGGCAGATGATCCATTTTGCAGCTGCAATGCTGCTTCCAGTGCTGTAGAAAGAGGGGTCTCTGTTGTATGCTTGTGTGCCTGATGCACCATTAAAGCTGTTATGACAGCTGACAGAATTTGCTGGTGACCTATGGAGGAATCTTCAGTACGGCAATGTAGTAAATGCCCCAGTGTGGTGGTGGCTGTTGCTGGGCCCTGTTGTACCACAACAAGGGTGATTAATTTCTTCAAATGACCAATTACAGCTTCTGTTCCTGGCAATGCGAGAGTTTCCTCCACCAAACCAGCAACTGGGGATACAGCTCTTCCTCCAACTGCAATGCCTACATCACTTCCATCCAATCCACCCCCACGAAGGCCGACAAGGAAGGGTATGTGAATACGACCAGAACCGCTATTCCGACGCATGTAAGTTACTATGCATATTTCACCAACTACTCCCTGTAATACACTATTGACTGCTGCTGTAACAGTTTGGGGTAATTTGGGGGTAGAAGCAGCACCCTGGAGTAGGAGACGTAAAAGAGAAGGAGCAGCAGCCCCTCCAGTATCTAATATGAGATGTACAACCATCTCCTGTAACTGGCTGTGGGAGTTGAAGTATCGTGGTACCCACCAGCCAACCTGCTTTGCCAAGGCCCCTAATCTGTCACCAGGCATTAGAAGTGTATCTAAACCTGATGTGAGGGCAGCTAGTACAGCTCTTGATCTGCTAGTAACTGCAAGGCACAAAAGGAATGGCACTGACGCCTGAACTTCTTCATCTGCTGTCCCAGTAAAGGTACGGGTTAATATGGCATGTAACCCACGTCGAATATCTGGTAGATGACGGTCTGCCAAGTGACTTAATATCTTATTAACACTAGCTAGTTGATGCTCTGGTGGATGACCATGAGATGAGGCAAAACTACAAAGACCTAAGGCCAATACACGGCTTATAACTCTAGCAGGGAAAGAACATCCTACATGGGCAACTAGCCAGTCTAGTGCAGGACCACTTGCAGCACTAGCATCTAAGAGAGCAGCAACAGCTGTGTCTGGGTCATGAGCAACACACGCTACAGTGAGTGCAGCCAATGTACGAGCTGGACCACAGGATAACCAGCCAGCCACAACTTCCTCCAGTGTAGCATCTCCTCTTCCTACAACAGTGATTGCCCATTCAACAGACCAGCGTCCCAACTGTTCTACTGCCCACTGACTGACCAATGGTCCCCATACGCCGGGTGTGGCTTCAACAAGTTCTCCAAGAAGGCCTTCCAACTGCCCTGAGAGACCATCATCACCAGCATCTGTCTTCCGATTACTGTCGCCTGAAGTAAATCCTCTCATGTGCGAAGACACCTGGAATCAATGACACAGAAATTATTTATACTGCAATTTTCCTTTAAAATACAAAGTACAATAAGTACTTCTTACTTAAAAAAAAAGATATATATCAATTTAATAGAAACTTCCAACATAATCACTGAAAATGAATGATACATCATACAAAATTTTCTGTAAATATCCATGATATTCAAGATCATATAAAAATAAAGTATATATCATACTCAATATACTATATCAGTATACATATATGAAGGGGTGGGGTGGGTGTATGTGTATGGATATAGATATATATGAATATATAAATATGTAAATATAAATATAAATAAATAAATTATATATATATATATATATATATATATATATATATATATATATATATATATATATATATATATATATATATATATATATATATACACATGTATATGTATATGTATATGTATATGTACATGTATATGCATAAGCATAA
>BOPN01001605.1:277798-279513 GCA_017312705.2 Penaeus japonicus
GTCATAGGGTTAATGCCTACATGATGCAACATTGTTTGAAGGGTGTATGAAATATTATGGATGTAATGACGCTAGCTTCAGAGCTACAGGGTTCCAAGATGGGTTTTATTTCAGAACAAGGCAGCTTCACACAACATAAATTGACTTTTCTCACTCTCTTTCACTCACTTATTATAAAAAAAAGAGCCATTTTTGTTTGTCATTTTTATGGAAATAAAAACAAGATTTTTAGGCAATACATAGCCCTCGGCTAACTTCAAAACTAGGCAAAGTAAGGTAGGTTTTACATATGATTTTGTTCAGATTTTGCATGTGAAATATGCCCCAAATTCATATTTTACCCTGCAATTTCCTTGATCTATTCAATGCCCTCCCTTACTATTGGGATACAGATTGTGAGGCATAGGGGCAATTGAAGTTCATACAGTATATCTTGGGCATAGGGGCAATTTCATACAGTATATCTTGGGCATATGATTATTCTGGTTGTTATGGTAGTCGTCATAAAACCTTTGTTACACCAGAATATTCTTTTGAATTCTATTCTGAAGCTGAATTGTTACACCTAAGCATAGTATGCTAGAAAATAAAATATTTGCCAAAATAATGAATTGAAGTTATCAAAGTATATCTAAGGTAAATTCCTCAATTTGTAAGTATAAACACATTTGGGGAAAAACATGAGACAAATATAGATACTATGTGGAGAAGTTAACTTCTTAACTAAAGATAATCATAGAATAAAGATATTTTCAGACGGCACTCTTGACATGGGCATCTGATATTCCTGCAAACTGCACATTAATTTTTTAAAGCTTATCCAAGAATTAGGCAAAGTGCTATACTATCCTAGATGAACAACCATCTATTCAAATCATTTTGAGTTTCAGAAGCCTTTGTTTTCAAATTCTTCTTTCCCTCTTATGTCTTTCTCTTGTGCCATGCACCCACATCAGATGTTTCTCCAAGCTCTCTTGCACATTGTGAGTTCGGTCATGCACACCCAAAGGATGAGTAAGGCCTTACTTCACGGTCCGAACTGCAGCCTAATTAGGGAGTTTGACCATTCTCTCCAATAAGTTTTCTCATAACATGACAAAATAGACAAAAACGAGGAAACATGGCTCAGTTTTGAAGAAAAAATATTGGTATACTGAGCTCCTTTGAGACGTCAGACTGGGCTGAGGACTCGGTTTTCCAAAATGAACTGCGCCTGTCGTATCACAATAACTTTCATACTTCTATATCACTTGCTACAATATTCATTACGTGTCTGGATATAGTATTGGCTACAGAAAACCCAAACTGTCTCTAAAATATGCAACACATCTAACCACTTATATCCGTAGGTTGACATCCTCTGTATTGTTTTGCTTGTGGCGTTTCAAGGGAGTGTTGTTATAAAACACTTATCCCGTTTACGTATGTATAAAGGATATAATGGAAAAGCCGTTCTCACCATATGTGTACGAGGAAGTGACCCTTAATCTTTTAAATTAGATGTCCTGTTTAAAATATTCATTACACTCCAACATCTGCATTTGTAAAAATGAGTAATTGTGAACCCCATCCACAGTGTGCCGAAGTGTGTAATGCATGTGGGTCGTCATACTGCATGTGCAAGGAACCAAAGGTGTACAAAGTATATGCGTGTGCGTGTGTCCATGTGTGTGTATATATGTATATGTATGTGTATATATATATATATATATATA
>BOPN01001606.1:42500-45000 GCA_017312705.2 Penaeus japonicus
TTGTGTGTGTGTGTTTTTTTTCATATATATACATAGGAATGTATATACACATATGTATGTATATGTGTATTTCCTACTTTTATGGCCACATTATATTGGCAAAGCAGGGACACTAATAGACAAAGTTCGTTATATCTATTTGTTATATCGGTCTAATCAATATTTAATCTATATTGTTGCAGTGTGTTTTGAAACTTTTCACAACAGTAATGCTGTAATCATAGAAGCTTTGATGGATATGGGCCCTTGAATTTTTTAATGATTGCAATTTCTGCAACATCCAGAATTGTATGTTTATTTGTGTATATTCGAGTGAAACTCCGATTTTGGCACGACCATATTTTTCATTTTTGTACCAACTAGAACTTTGATCAGGCGAATCGACGATTGGCCCATCACATTACTCTCACAGAAGATATTAGATAAATATTCTGATAGGGAAAGTAAATTTTGTGGCCGTCCCTTGAAATACAGTATGCTAGAGTAACAAACTGACGGATAACGAGGATATGAAGTACAATAGCATTAAGACACGTACTCCGCATCATGAATTTTTACTGATCCTTTTTTCCTTTCCCTTTAGTCTACATATCACATAAGTCAAGTCTGTTTAACTTTGACTCATGCTATGCCAATACATGTGGCATAAACGATGGCAGAAAAAAGACCCGATACTGGCTAACAACTCACTGTCCTGATAATATTGTCCAGTCCTACACAAAGGGTGTGTTAGTCTCTCCGTGAAATCAATATCTGGCTGGCTTTGTCACAATACGCTTTGTGGGGCAGCGTTGGATTTACCGCCTATCTCTGTAGTGTCATCATAATCATCCTCTCGCATTTCCAATTCCAAAACTTTTATCACTGTAACATTTATCGTCGTTATTATTCTAGCTCCCTCTCATTATAAACAGATTAATAAATGTGCACTGGCATATGCGCACAAATACGCGCGCACTCACACACACACACACACACACACGCGCGCGCGCGCGCACAAATACACAAGAGGGTTCGAGTTGCATAGTTCTGACGAAGGAGAAAACAAAGAAAACCTTTCCTCACATTCCTCTCCTCCTTCCATTTGCACATCCTGCACCGCTGGTACTTTAGCGCCGGAGGTTGGCATCTTGCTGTGTGTCATCGCTCTCTGAATATAATGCCTGGTAGAGACCGTGGATGGGCGCCCTTCAAGGATTTCTCTCCTGCTGGTGTCAGGAGATAGTGGTATCAACTCTGTTTTTAAACTAAACATGTATCACTGTTATTGTAGCGATGATAGTGATAATTTCTATCATCTGTCTTCGGTAAGAAACAAAGGTTTATCCCAGGCGGCACGTCCACGTAAACCACATAATCCTCGGTATTTATTTTACCGTCGGGACATTCACGTCACCCGTATCCAGCGGATATAATGACTGTATGTAGCAAAAGATTATCAAGATATTTGTATAAGAGAGGAATACTTTCCCTCTACACATCAGGCGGAAGAAAAGAAGCCGACGGCCGAAAAAGTGTAACGAGGAAGAGAATCCAAGTCCAGGAGGAAGAGGACAGAAGCTCGTCTATGTGCTTGTCTACACTCGGTGGGAAAGAGGACAGGCAGAAGGACATAGCAAGTTGTTGAGGAGATATTGCTGCACAGGATGCCGGCAAACCTTTGATCTAATGCAGTTCAGTTCAGTATGATCTGCGACGGCATACATTATCGACATTTTCCCTTATGTCGTATCTGCTTCACCACGTGTCAATGGGCCAGTTTTTTCACATTGGACTAGAGCGGCCATACGGCAATCGGCTGTGCTCTCAGCTCCTTGTTAGCGTAGACAGTTTGACAGACAGTCATTCTACATGTGTGTGTTCAGATCACAGCTATCAACAAGTAAGGTTTGGTACTAGCCTTGCATGAATATGCAATTATTGTTATAAGACCAGTCACAAGGTTGTAGACAGAACGACTCCACTCTGCTCTGGTGCCCATGATGATTCGTTTCACTATTCATAGTCTGGACTGCTTCAAAATAAATGACTAGACAGCGTCGCCTTCTTCGAGTACTTTGCAGTTTCCTTCATACTTTCTGAAGTTGCCGTTCTGAAAAACAGCAATGTTTCATCATGATATTGCAATTTAAGCCTGCCGTAAAAGTTGTTGTGTCAGTTTGAAAAATCATGTCACTAGATTTAAGGGGACACTCACCCCAACGACAAAAAATACTAGAATAAAAAGTATTAGGTAATTGACTTCGGGCCATCATCAAATTATGATTATTTACAGTGGGTCTGCATGAGAATGTCGTTCATCATGGCGTCATTACATCATAGTGGTGGTATGATCTGACATCCTATTGTCCGATGGACTAAAGTTTTGGTGTGTATAAACTGTAGAAAATTACACATTTTGGGTCATTTTCGTGTTTTTCGTAGTACATTAATCAATAACACGATCATAATAGCCGTCAATAGATGATTAGTCTTATTTGTTTTGGAAGTTTACCGCCAA
>BOPN01001606.1:85000-87500 GCA_017312705.2 Penaeus japonicus
CTAAGCCGGCATTCACACGTACTATGCGCCTTTCTCTCCTTCTCTCTGTCGGCTTTTCTCCCCCGCTGAATGAGTCTCATCGATTTTTTTTCTCTCTGGCCCTTATCTCCGTGTCCACGTGTCAATCGCGGAGAAAGAGAGATGCCTGTCGCTCATAGATATTTCGAAGGTTAGAATTAGTATTCCATCTTTTGACGTGGCGACCTGCTAAGAAAGTTATTCGCTACCATGCGTTCAGAACACAGCGTTATTATCTTATTTTCCAGTGGCTGCATTCTATTTTTTTTAATTTTTTTTTTTATCCTCTTCTATTTTTCTCCTAGATGATATTATCGCATTGTTAAACCCCTCCTTTCGGTCTAGCAATAATCCTATGAGGTCATGCCTTTACATTGTGGAAAAAATGTTGAAAGCTCATTGGAGGAGTGATTTCTGGTAATAATCTCGAAAAAAATCGCAGCGTACTTAATATTCATTGGTTGCATTGACTTTTATTGCTATCTTTGGAATAGGAATCCATTGATACTAATTTCGATGGATTTATGACGAGGACCTGTTCTAGAAAAAATACCACAATCTTGAGTCAGCGCGATGTGGAGGCTGATGAAAGTGGATAAAAGGAGGAGAGACGGAGGGACACAATAGCATGTGTCTGGTAAGTTTAGACGATGGTAATGACGGGTGAGATTCCTTTCTTAGTCTTCCCCCGCTCTCTCTCTCTCTCTTCTCTCTCTCATTCTCTCTCTCTCTCTCTCTCTCTCTCTCTCTCTCTCTCTCTCTCTCTCTCTTTCTCTCTCTCTCTTTCTCAATGACGAAGCATCATGTCTGACGCCCCCCCCCCCGGCCACTCATCGATACTACTGCATTCATACCAAGGCAATTTATGATGTTTTGATTACCTTGTTGTCGAGTCGTGAGGGACAGAGAAGAGCCTTCCTCTATATTTATAACCAAGTTCTAAATCAGTATTCAGGCCATGTTCCTAACAATGGCGTGTTTAGCTTGCCGCACTATACGTTGGAAAATCATCTCCGGGAATAAGACGACAAAGGAGCTCGCTGTGTATAGGGAGTGATCCCTTCGTTGGCTGTAATAACACGAAAAGCAAAAAAATAACAACTGTGTTTATAAGACTTTGCCAGACCTAACAATACCTGTAACGAACACGGTGACCGTAAAATATTTTAGCAAAAACATAGGGAGGGGAATATAAAAAGTGGAGACGAGAGTAAGGATAAAAAAGTAGTCAGTGATATCGAAGGAGAGTGGGAGGGAAAGGGGGCAAAGCGAAGATGGAAGGAAGAGTGTGGTACTCGAGAGAGAGAGAGAGAGAGGGGGGGGGGGTAATGAAATGACCTTAATCGAGTTTTAGATTAAAGTCACCTTTTTTTCTTTTTCTTTTCTTTATCTAACAAAAACGCCAGTCATGCTTTGAAAAACCACTTCACTACAGAGTAACGCAGTGCAGAATCTAAAGACGTGGCTAAGCCCCTTAGATGGTAATCACACGCACTACAAAAAGAGCCGATTTACCGTCTATAGCTGCCTAGTTGGCGTTTCGGAGAACTGTTGATCGTTTGGTCTTGTATCATTGATGCATGTGTGTGTGTGCCTGTGTGTTTATGGGGGGGGGATAGATATATATGCATAAAGTTAGATAGATAGATAAATCAATGAATAAATATTCATACATACATACATACATACATACATATATACATCCATCCATCCATCCATCCATCCATCCATACATACATACATGCATACATATATACATACATAAATACATTCATACATACAGTACATACAGTATTAAGTACATCATCCCATAAATCTTATGATCTTATGATCTTATAATGGAATACATAGAAGGAGAATGTTATATAATCTAAATATGCTGCGATTTCAGTAATTAAACTAATCTAAAGTATGTTTTTGTATATTCACTATCTAATACATGCCAGCTGCTGATTTAGAGTGTGATAATACGTGAAATGAGTGATAATAAAAAAAAAAAAAAATATGTCGTAAGGAATAGCTCGGCAGTGCATCCTAAGAAGTAGAATACATTCACTCGAGTTGATAACAGATTTTAGAGAACAGACGGACTGGTAGGCATCTACTATAATCATTATATAGTTCCTTATATCCATTTGGCTGTGGCCCTGCAAACGATAATCATCAATGAGAAATGAAATTACGAGCAACTTTATCAGCAAGCACCGACTTCTGGTACTGAATGTTTGAATGTGTTTTGGCGATGCGCCGAGGGAGAACATGTGGACCTGATGTGAAACTGATAGCTGATGTTTTATTACCGTGCGCGATAAATCTCCAATTGTTGTGGTAGGTATATTTTGCTCTACTGATATTTCTACGTCGTTAATGTAACATGCACCATGCAGTCATGGAGTTCATCATGGTACGACAGAAAACGAGGGTTGGCAAGTGCTTGTAATGGCCTTTTCTGTATACTGTATACTGTACTTCATTGTAACCG
>BOPN01001606.1:102500-105000 GCA_017312705.2 Penaeus japonicus
TATTCCCAACATTATTCACACCATTATTGTCATCATTATCATCATTCTCAGCATCATCAATATTTTCTTCCTCATAAATATCTTCATATATCATCTCGTCGCTATTACTCCCTCGCCTCCACAACTTCATTTCAGCTTTTCCTTTTATCTGCAGCTGCCCCTTAAAACTGAGCCAGCAATGTAAGCTTGATGAAAGCCTTGTTAAACCTGACCTTCATTTTTATGAGCCAGAGAAGAAAAATGCTCAATGAGAACAGCGTTGGCTCGAAATGATAATGGAAACCAAATCCAGCCGAATATAAACCAAACATAGTTGAATTAACCACCTTTCGGGCAGCTCAGCTAATTTCGTGTCGTTTGAAAAGTGAATTCCAACGAGTGATAGTTGAGACGACTAGCGTGGTCGGTGAAAGGCAAAGGCCAAAGGTCGAAGTCATAAGGTACTGAGTGAATGAAATGCGTAATGTTACCTCACGCGCGATAGGTATATACGGTTTCAGTAATTGAGAAAAAAAATGAATGAAAATATGGATGAAAAGGAATAGATAAAGGATACAAATAGGGATGAGGATAATGATGATGATAATGATAATGATGATGGTAATGGTAATGATTCTAATAATGGTGAAGATGATGATGGTGACATTAGTGATGATGATGATGATACTAAGGCTATTGATAAAGATGATGATGATGATACTAAGGCTAATGATAACGATAACAACAGGAAATGACAATAATAGAAATAAATGATTATAGTAAATAAATCAACAATAAAAGATCATACTTCTTTTGGAGTGCGTATAGAGGATTGAATCGCTATAATCAATGGAATGATAATAGCTTTACAGTCGGAATAAATTAGGACAAATGAAAAACATTACCACTACCCGTATGAACTGTTGTATCTGGAAAAGCAGCAACACCGACCTGAATTTTCTATATACTGAACATCATGGCTATGAGGTGCCATATGAACGCCATATTTCGGAAGCACAAATCTTATATCATCTATAATGCGACGGTAATCAGCAAAATCATTACAAAGAAAGTAAAATCTCCAACTATGAAAATCGCTTTTGGTTTTCGTGAAAATAATGACAAGAAAAAAATAGAAATTGGTTCATATTTCCCTCTGGTCGGTAAAGTTGCACCGTCATTGCATCGTTCGCGTTGAGTAGAGCTCAGAAGGAAATCAGAAGAAAGGTATGGTCACAGGAGGGAAAGGGGATTTTGACGTTAGTAACTGTACCTTTTCAGCGTCTCGCGTCATTGGGTTCTGATGTTTCACAGTCTGCTCTGGAGTCTTGGGTTCAAATTATATATATTCAGTTGGAAGAAACTGAAATATAACGGTGGGGCAAGTTTGTTGATTCATACATTTGGGTCCGAATGTTGATTTCAGAATTTCTTTACTTAGTTTTATGTGAAGAAATAATGGTGAATATACTTTCTGTGGTCATCACATGCACCCATTACAATCAAGAAATTAATCTGACGTAAAAAATGATAATAAGAAACAAAATTTCTTACACGAGAAGGTAAACAAAACAAAAAAGAGGGAATTCCCAAGACCAAAAGGAAAAGATTTCGCGTGATTCGTATAACTACCTCAAACTCGACAAAGAACTCCCACGAAAGAGTTCTCTAATTATCGCGAATCAAAGAAAAAGAGAACAGTCGCAACGTTTAACCTAATTTCGTCTATCAGGAATCGTTGTGCTGCTTCTACCGTGGCTTCCCTCCAAACAATGCGCGGCAGAGGAGTCATAGATAAAGGGAAAACATAAGTAGAGTGTCAAGACGCCCCGGATTCAAGGCACTTCTTCTGTAATTTTTTCGCTTGAATGTAACCGATAAGTCGAGCCCGGAGACATACAGCCCATTTGAAACGGCTCCGTTTTGCATGTAAAGTTCTTCGCACGAGGTTATGGCGGCTTCCAGAGAAATAGAGAGAGCTCTGGTGTGACCTGAATAATGTGTTTTCGTCTTCAAGAAGTAATTTACGTGGAGATGTGCTGCGGCCGCGTCTTGGGAGCGTGGGAGGCGAATCCTCACTATACGCTGCATGGTAGAAGACGGGCGAAGTTTTACCGTTTAAAGTAGGGAAGATGATAGCTACAGATAGTGGGAAGCAGCAGGAGTCTGCGTAGGTATACATGTGTGTGTTAGTGTGTGCATATGTAGGTAGAGGGGGATTCACAGCATATTCAGATGATTAGATAATGAAATGTAGTGTTGAAGAAATCGCCAATAGGCCTCTCCCCTTCTCCCTCTCTCTCTCTCTCTCTCTCTCTCTCTCTCTCTCTCTCTCTCTCTCTCTCTCTCTCTCTCTCTCTCTCTCTCTCTCTCTCTCTCTCTCTCTCTCTCTCTCTCTCTCTCTCTCTCTCTCTCTCTCTCTCTTTCTCTCTCTTTCTCTCATGTATTTCTTCTCTAGCTGGGAAGTAGGATAAGTAGGAGAAGATTACAAACTGGAATTTGTAAATATTTTATTGGCAGA
>BOPN01001606.1:117500-122500 GCA_017312705.2 Penaeus japonicus
GGTAGTTGTAGTAGCCTTGAAGTAAAATAATAGGGTAATGTCGGGAAATGAGAGAAGAAACGGCCTAACCGAACCACGGATTTCAGAGAATGTGCACTGACCTATAATGTTATGGTTTGTAATAAGTGCCCTGGAGCAAGATGGCATGTTTGAAGCTGGCGAAGATGAAGTGCAAACAAATGTGCGAGGAGTGGTCTTTGCACAGTTATCTAAGAAATCTGCTGGTGGGAAGGAAATAGACTGGCCGTGAAGGGATTTTAGGATGAGTGAATGTTGTGTGTTTAAAGTGAAGAAAGTGTTATTTGTTTTGTATGGGAATGGGTGAATGAAATAAGCCTTGAAGGTAGTTTCAGGGGAGAGTGGAATAATTACAGAGAGACCTGAAATTGTGAGGTAAGATTTTAGAGTAGAGTAGAACTGAATTCGTTGCCTTAGAGGAAAGAGAGGCTTAACATTAGCAGAGGAGATATTGTGGAGAATAGGGCGTAAGTCATGTGGAGTAATGAGACTGGGAAGCACTTCGCCTGCTGTTGCTGAAATCAACGAGTTGGTTATTGAGTTAATATTATTTATAATCTTATTAATTGTCACTTGGTAAGATAGCACGTTAAACGCAAGCTCTCAGAAATGGTGCTAGAGTTATTGGAGTTTGTGGAGAGGTTTTCAAAGGTTGAGTTAACGCTGTGAAATGCTCTCTGTAACTCGTGAACATTAGTGGCAATAGTGTTGACGGCATGAATCGATGCGTCAAATCTGTGAGTAATTGTTCTGAGATTATTCTGATATTCTGAGAACTTAGAAGTGAAAGTATCATCATCTACAACGCCAAATAACGCGTGGGCAATCTTTCCGACAGCATTAATTAATCCTCGTCGTGAACGATGTTTATGTTCTACAAAAGAAGAAAGTTGATTATGGATAGAATTAAGTGCACTGTCAAGAAGAGAGAATTGCTGCAGCGTTAACTGTTCACGAGTTACCTGCGTTTGAAGTGATGCTATCTTACGTAGGTGGAAGGTAGCCAGGCTGGAGAAATCAGCAATCGGCTGAAGCGAAATTTTGATTTACACATTGTTTGTTATAGGTAAGACTAGCCCATGGTCCTCAACGAAGGCTCCCGGCACTGCGCGAAGCCTAGGGGGTAGGGCATGGCGGTCGGCAGACGCCAATGCGAAGAATGATAAGCCCAAGAGGAGTAAGGTCTGGAAGATAAAAATCAATTAGTGTTCGTCATCGGGGAGAATAGTACGGTGAGCAAGCTTAGGGACGTCGAAATGAGACCAAGATTGTTCACCTGACTGTATGCATTTAATGTAGGCCTTGTTGTTCTTTACACTAATTACTCTAAATGGACCTTCAAATCTAGGAGCAAGCTTTGACTTAATATTGAGTGGTTGGTTGACTTTTCTAAATACTAATGCTCCAACTTCAATGTCCTTGTGGCGGGCCACTTTGTGTTGAAATGACAGTATTTTATCTCTGGAATTAGTCAAATGCTTCTTTGTGATCTGAAAGATGGACTTGTTTCTATTTAGGAGATATTCAGCATAATTATCATTATATAAAGGAACTTGACTTTCATCAAAGAGGCAATTGGTAGCCTTTTATCCATTCCATATAAAAAAGAAAATGTGGGGTATCACCTAAGGAAGAATGGATTGTACTATTAATACAAGATTGATTAGTCAATAGTGATTCATCCCAGGTGTCCGATGTCGCATCAACAAGCGATCTCATTAATGAGAGGATGGAGGAGTTGAGCCTTTCTGGTAATACCTCATTGGTTTTGTGGGCGGTAAGTGAGAATGGTTAACACGAGTTACATTCAATCTTATATCACATAACTCTATCCATGACTTTGTTATGAAATTCAGTCCCGTTATCAGTTGAAAAATACATGGGGGCTGAATGTCTATGACAGAAGTCGTGAAAAGGATAAGGTAGCAACATTTGCTGTTTTGTTGGGCACGGGGACGAGTTCACAAAAACGAGTGAAGTTATCAATGAAGACTAAAATATAACGATTACCATTGCGAGAAGGTAGAAAACCTGACAATGTGTCGCAAGAGACTTTCTGGAAGGGAAAGTCTGGAATGTCATATTTCAATGCAGGGGCTGGGTCATTGGCATTTCCCTTGTGATACGGGCATTGCTTACAAGACTGAACATGCTTAGCAACTTTGCTAATAAGATGCGGGAAGAAGAAGCGTTGCTGAGCTAAGTGAATTGCCTTATACTTACCACAGTGTGCAGCTTCTTTCGACTCATGGAAAAGAGGAAGGATTCGACCTTCAAGGATTCATAGAATAACTACAAGCTTACGAGATGCCTTAAGCTTTCTTGTCCTATATCTAGATTTGTAGCAAAGTAGACCGTTAGCATCGAGGTAAAGTTGACTGCTCGAACATGTCTGCTAGGGGGAGGTCTTTCATTCCTTTCTAAAGCTTGAATTAAGGGGCCGTACAGATTATCATTACGTTGCGCTATCCGGATCTCGTCCTCCGTGGGTGGGTCCATGGGAGGTACGGCTGGGGCAGCCAAGACCGGGGCGGTAACAGAATGAATGGGGACGGAACGGCGATCATTAACATGTGCAGACCGGATCTCGTCCTCCGAAGGATCCTCAACGGTAGGAGCGGCAGTATTTGCCAAGATCGGTGCAATGTCAGAGAATTTCACCTTGCGGGAGGCAAAGGTGGGCGAGGAGCTAGATTCAGGCAGGTTGTGAGCGTCAGAGAGGGGAGCGCGTGATAGGCAACGGCAACGACATTTTGTTTCCCGGGTAAATAAACAATGGTGACGTCAAACTCTGCAAGAATTTCAATTGCGCGGGCGCGTCGTCCAGAGGTCCCTACCCTTAAATATGGACGTGAGGGGGAATGACTGCGTGCACTTCATCTGATATCCCAAGATTAGCTCTCGAAAATGACGGAGGGCCCATGTGATACTGAGAAGTTCACGGTCCGTCGTGTGATAAAGGCTTTCTCCGCTGAATTAAGGGCGCGACTTGCAAAGCATGGGCTGCGTTTCTTCAGAATGGCCATGTTTCTGGGTGGAGTACTGCTCCGAGCCCGAGGTTTGAGGCATCAGTGGTGAGGACAAAAGGCAAACTGAAATCGGGGGAGAAGCAGAGGAGCCTTAATTAGTCGCGATTTAAGAGTTGTAAATGCGCTTCCTCGTCTGTCCACTGCCAAATAGTATCCTTTTAAGGAGATGGTTAAGCGGCGTCGCGATGGACCCGTAACCTTGAATGAACGGCCTGTAAAAACCTGAAAGGCCTAAAATACTTCAATTCCTTCTGGTTCTTAGGTGTTGGAAAGTCGGCAATGGCTTTAACTTTTGAATCATTAGGTGCAATACCTTTAGATGACAAGGTATGGCCTAGGAATTTAACTTTGACTTGCAGAACTGACATTTGCTAGGTTGAATACATAATCCTGCAGTTGATAGCCTATTGAAAACCTGGCGCAATTTCTTCTCGTGTTCAGAGAAGGAGGGTGAGCAAATTAAAATATCATCTAAATACGCAAGGACCTGATCATTAATTAATCCTGATAGTACAAGTGACATTAATCTGCTAAATGTGAGAGGGGAATTGCGAAGGCCAAAAGGGCATACTAAGAATTCAAAGTGTCCCATATGAGTCGAGAAAGCCGTATATGGCACGCTCTCAGGAGCCATAGGAACTTGCAGGAAGCCTTTAATAAGGGCAATAGTTGAAAAAATCTTATTAGAGCCAATGTCTTGCAACAACAATCTAAGATTAGGAATTGGGAATGGTTCTGGCACTGTTACTTTATTCAACTTGCGATAGTCGACCACTGGGCGGAAAGTATTATCCTTCTTTGGAACAAGGAGGAGGGGAGAGGCCCAGGGTGAATTGCTTGGTTGAATAAGATCACGTCCAACATTGTTTTAACTCCTTTCAAGGCCTGTCGCTTCGAATGAGGGATCTTATAACTCGGTATGTACGAAGGCTTAGCATCAGGCTCGAGGGTAATGGAGTGTTGAAGCAATGTTGTTTTTCCGATAGGACGGTCCTTGGTTGGCAGTACGCTTGGAAACTCTTTAAATAAGTTATTAAAAATATATCCTTCATGAAAATCTAAATTTTGCTTTAGGACATGATCAGAGCTTTGCTCATCAGGGGAAGATGATGTTGCAGAAAAAACAGGGGAGGGAACAGGTAAATCAAATTCGCAGATAGGCAAGTCTGTGAATTCATAAGATATTACAGGTACACCAGCGTTAATAGTCAATGGGCCAGTAAGATTAAAATACATGCACCTGACATCTATTATCAGTGATATTATACAAGGAAGGTAATGCTGCAATAACCTTTTACTCGTATATTATCAGGTAATATCAAAGCAGTACCATTTGCCGAAGGACAGAAACGTTCATCAGTAGATCATGAAATGCCGGGATGGTAGTGGTAGCACTAGCTATAAACTTAGGAGCATTATCATTAGCGGTCCAAGATTTCGCACAGTCGTCAACGTGTTTTAAAGTACGAAGGTTTGCGTGATGCAGGCAGTGCGCGCAGCGAGAGGAGAGGTGAAGCGAGGGCGGTGGGAGGGGTAGGGGGTGGTGGGTAGGAGAGGACGGAAGTGAGGTGTAGACATGGTGTGACTACGGTCATGTGTGACTTCATAGATTGCCATTGCGGGTGTGAATGGGTCGGCATGCGTCCATAGGCAAGAGGGAGTCCTTAATAGGTAATTCTGACCATTAAAAGTAATGCTATTACTCTGAGGGTGGAGGGAAATACCCGTACGGTATAAGAAATCATGACCCAACAAGAGGTGTCCCGGAGTAAAATTAGATTCTACAACGACAAACTTGTGAGCAAAAATTTCACTACCAAGAGAAATGTTAAGGACTTTGCTGCCTAAAGCTGATACCTTATCTCCTGTTATTCCGCAAATGAAGTTTGACTCGGTTGCAAATCTAATGATAATTCAAAATTCGCAAGGTATTCAACGAGACCACAGAACAAG
>BOPN01001606.1:130000-135000 GCA_017312705.2 Penaeus japonicus
TAACTATTCACTTAATGTCCAACAAAACAAGGGCGATAAAAGAATTATTATGGGTGGCACACGTCGTCCTACCGGGTTATGAACATTCGCTTTATGCCATGACAATCTATCTGTAGTGTCAAATTGTGTTTTTGTGAACAGAAAGATAAGAATAGTTAATACAAAAGTGCTAAGAGTAGATGGTGTACACAGTGAGCTGTGTGTGTGTGTATATTTAGCAAAAGGTAATAAATCGCATAATAAATGAATTATATAAGAATAAGTAAAATTATTGTTTTAACAAAATAGGGTTATCGCTGTTTACGTTAAATTACTTTCAATAAAACGATAACTTATGATAAAATAATAAAGATGAAGGTAGAATATAAATATACGAATAGATAAAGTAATTCACTAAGTAAAAAAACGTTATAAAGAAAAATATGTAACAAACGAGAATAGAATTCAATAAATTGTTTAGTTAACGCATTCGACTTGATAGACAAGTCTGCTCATCGCAATGTCATAGTTGACTTTAATGAGGTCATGAATGACCGTGAATGACCTTTAGAGCTCTAAATGACCTAGCCAAGTGACCATATTAAAAATCTTTACAGTAATTCTAATATACATATTAATATTCTTATTAAAAGACATACGATATTTGTTAAAGAAAATAAAATAAAATAAACGTTACTGATATAATATGAATTAATAAAAAATGCGCACTTTGAAATAAATATCTATAAGAAATATCTGGAAAAATAGTTACACAAACATTAAAAAGATTGAAAAAAGAGAAAATTCGGGAATTATATCAGTGATTATACAGATAATGCTAAAAAAAAAATACCTTCGTTATACACACATTGCGAAAAAAAAAATTCTGAGGGGGAAAAAGGGTTATTAAGAGTGGAAAAAATAGTCATTTACTCCCCTTATCTTTTCTTTGATGCAACACTTCAGCAAATCATCCACGTTAATGATTAAACAGATAGTATTAAATACCCGTCTAGGATCGAGCTGAAGTTACAAAAGTCATCACACACTTAGGATTTCAGAAATGTAAATGATAGGGAGAGAAAGAGAGATAGATTGAGATGTGTGGACGTGGAGGATATCTAAAATAGAAAGAGAGAGAGAGAGAGAGAGAGAGAGAGTGTGTGAGGGTTGTCTTAGTCTATCGTAACTGACAACCCAGCACAAAATGGGGAGTGATGTCAGACACAGGGTTTGAACATTACAGGTTTATTCCATAACGCAGATAGTCACAACACGTGTAAACAGGCGGAGAAATCGGGCGTCAAGCGGTAGCGTGTCGATCCCGGTCTGTCGGTGTGTTCCAAACATCCTGCTTATATGGGAAGGCTTCGCATCCGACGTCCCCAGCGTTAGGAACATGGCAAGGTAGTCTGGAATGTAGGAGGCGTGACTATCGAGGAATTAAGCTCGTTCTGAGGGTCTAAGGTACTTGGAAAGGCAGCCATTAGTAAGCCACCCATCACTCAAAGTTAACCTGACCTGACCTCGCGATTGCCTCACTAGTTAATAGTACGAAAATTCCTATATTTGTATATGGATCTATTGCTGTAATTGATATCTTATATAAGCATAATATATAATTCTATATAAGCATTCTATATCATTTTCACAGAGAGAGAGAGAGAGAGAGAGAGAGAGAGAGAGAGAGAGAGAGAGAGAGAGAGAGAGAGAGAGAGAGAGAGAGCATTTTTATACAGTCTTCATGCTGATTGGATTCTGTTTCCTC
Source organism: Penaeus japonicus (assembly GCA_017312705.2). Classification (NCBI taxonomy): domain Eukaryota; kingdom Metazoa; phylum Arthropoda; class Malacostraca; order Decapoda; family Penaeidae; genus Penaeus; species Penaeus japonicus. The sequence goes on from BOPN01001606.1 coordinate 131,748, forward strand.
TCCGTCCATTACTGCCATTTGGCGCTTGATGTCAGTAAGAGATTAGTCTTCTGTATAATGCACTCAAGGATAGAAAACATTTTCCTTCCGCTCTGGCTTTTCCATTCAAGACATAAGATTAAAAAGAGGCGCTCTTTCAAGACTGGTTTAATGCTACTGATTATACTGAGATATACTTTCTGATATTGTGTGAAGCCTTGTTTCTTAACCCCCCGAGGGGGTCGCGAACCTAGCAGAGGGGGGGGGGGAGGTAAAGAAGTCTTCTAATCATTTATAATTCTCTGAGCAATGGCCAATACAAGACTGGAAATTTAAGCATCTTTAGAAGTGTAAATATTTTCAAAGACGACATGCAATGGGTATACCTCGAATGTCATCTATAGTTTTTAAGAGTAGTATAATCTTAAAACGGTATCACAGGTCCCCTCTTCCCTTCCTCACCGAGCCTCTCTTGCGTGATTCCTGTGTGATATCTAATATCAAAGTCGTGACCTTGATCGAGGCCGCAACACTCTACCGGGAGATAACTTCATGCAAGGCGCAGCCAAACATTTAGTCGATGGCACTGATACATCATGTCCTTGCACGTGTTATTATTGTCATCATGATGATGCTATAAGTAGTTCCTTCTCATCTTTAGTTTAGACATTAATATCACCATTATTGCAATCATCATCACCACCGTCTTCATTACCAGCAGAAGTGGTAATGGCGGAATTGTGTTGCATCATGAATTGGGGGAAGCAATAGATCATTGCTATTATCGTTATCATCGTTGTTCTTAAACATATATGATGTATTGCCGGTAACTTCACTTTGCTTATCTTCATTTCTATTTTTTTCTTGTTCTTGATGTCGCTCTTTTCATTAGTACTGCTTGTCTTTGCTTTCATTATTGTTGTTACCATCATTATATGTTTCTGTTGTTACCATGACTGTTAATTTTAAGAAATTCTCCACCATCATTACCATCCTGAGAACAATGTCCTTATGAGGATGCACAGATTTGTAAGAAACAAAAGACTCAGGTTAAGCGGAGAGGCTTGTGACTGAAAGGGACAGGAGGAGATTTAAAAAAAAACAGAAGGGAAATGGAACAGGGATAAGAGAAGAACGCAGGCGGGAGGGGAACTAACAAAAGAAATCGAAGCTAGGAAGAAAAAGAGTCCACTAAAGGAAGGAGTGGAGCGGATGCAACTCTGACTCAGTTCCAGAGTCATTGAAGTGAATAATGTAGAGGTACCGTGACGACTTTTATACTCTCTTGCAGACATAGATTATATAGATGGCAATATTTCACCGTAGTCGTTATGTAGTCCGAGATGGTATGATGCATCTGGGAAGCTGATACCTTTTAGCGAAATTCAGAGGAAAGAGAGATAAACCAGATTCACGTTATTTTTTCTTTTTGCTTTACAAAATGAATTTTAAAAGGTATGCAAGTAGGGAACGAGAGATTACAAGCATTACTCATACTCAAATTCGCACTTGGAAACAGATCTCTCTCTCTCTGCTTAAGCTTCCAGGCGACGTGAAAGTCTCCCAGGACTCGAATCCTTCCCGCAAAGAAGCGCTCTCCGAGATTGCAGCGCTGGGCCGCCACACAAAGCTCCCCCGTGAAAAGAATTTCCCTGGCACAAAGCTCGAACAGAACACAAGAGTCGCCTCGAGCACACTCGGATAGTCGTCAAAAAGTGTAAAAAAAATTGGGGGGAAAAGACATCAGCGCCTGCAGGGAGAAAATGTCAAGAAAAAACACTAAAAATTTGCGAGATCAAATGATGAATAGAAGAGGTTTCCATTGTTTTTTTGTTTTGTTTTTTATATATATAAGTGCGCTGACTTGATCATTTCTTTCCCTCTTTCTTAATACTTTTTTGTGTAACGTAAAGTAAACAAGAGGGACTTATGAGTTTTTGATGCGTAAAAGCCTAATGAAAATTACATCAAATATGAAAACTCACCTCACTGGTCGTTCGCACAGGGAGCGAGAACAAAATCCCAAAATGGGACTTGGATATAATACAGCCCCAGAATTCTAAAACGAAGCCCAAAGGCAAGAAACTACGTAGCCAAATGCAATTCTTCACTGCATTTATATCAGAAATATTAATAGTGAAGGAAAATAAGAATTAAAACAAGTAGAAGGGCTTTGATGGAAGGGCATAAACTATTGAACGCGTCGTTCATTTTGTAATGGGACTGGAACGATAGGAAAAATATTTCATATGGTAAGAAGAGACAGGAAATGAATCAAATTATTGTGCTGAGAATTACAAACGTTCTCATAAATTTTCCATTAGGGAGATAAAACGATAATCCCACACATATGTCCAGTAGGAATGTGCTCTGTAACCTTTTTGAAGGCGGCCACTACTTGTGGCGATTACAAAAAATGAGCCAGGCCATCTGATTTGCTATCATCATTAAATTCCGGCTGCCAATGGGAACAAACATTTCAGGCCCAATAAATACGTTACAATCCAAACACCCTTCAGGGGCTCCGGACGCGGGCCCCTGAATATATATGTATATATACATATATATATATATATATATATATATATATATATATATATATATATATATATTTATATATATGTGTGTGTGTGTGTGTATGTATATATATTTATATTCATATATATATATATATATATATATATATATATATATATATATATATACATATGTGTGTGTGTGTGTGTGTGTGTGTTATATATATGTTATGTATATATATACATATATATACATATATACTTTATATATATATATATATATACTATATATATATATATATATATATATATATATATATATATGTCATATATATATATATATATATATATATATATATATATATATATATATATATATGTTATATATATATATATATATATATATATATATATATATATATATATGTAATATATATATATATATATATATATATATATATATATATGTATATATATATATATATATATATATATATATAGATATATATATATATATATAGATATATAAACATATATATATACACACATATACATATATGTATATATATATATATATATATATATATATATATATATATATATATATATATATATATATGTATGTATATGTATATTTGATAGGAATGTGTATGATGTTTTTTATCACTGCAATACTTTAGAATATGATTAAATTAGAAGGTAGCCTAAAGAAACTTAAAATGCAATAAAATATGAAATTCGTTGTTTTCTATAAAAAA
>BOPN01001606.1:147500-150000 GCA_017312705.2 Penaeus japonicus
TCTATAGGAAAAGAAATCTGGGTTCTAGTGACACCGATAACAAAATATGGAAATGATAACAAGAATGACATTACTAATGATCATACTAATGGTAACAACAATAACGACAGATGACTTGCAAAACACTCTTCCGTGTTGATGAATGGCAGATAAACCCACTATACACAAAATAGATTTATTTGAAAATGAGACGACAGTTTCAAGATCCATAAGGATCCCATCTTCAGGTCTGAGGAGTGGGAGAACAAGAGGGTAAGCAAGAGGGTAAATAACGATACGACATCAATATAATCATAATGATAATAATGACAATCATGATAATATCAATAACGATGATCATGATCTCACTAATGTAGTAAAAATACGAACAATAAAAACTGAAAGCATTTGAGGGGAAAAAAATGCCCAAGATACACAAGTCTGACACATTTCTTTAAAAGAAAAGAGAACACTTAGCAGCCGTCTTTTCTGTGATGGACTGAACTGACAATGAATCCATCAACCGAATCATGAGTCAAGTCACCATCATACTCGATTGGTTCTCAAACCTGGACTAATTAACCTATAAATTCCCATCATAAGTCGGCAAAAAAATCATGAAACTCTCATGACAAAACTAGTAACCAGCCAATTACCCAACTAATAGATGAAAATACGAGGTTACGAAAATGAGAGTAGAAATAATGAAAATTGAAATAAAACTAAAAATAATGATATGAAACTAGAAAGCACACCGAGAGAGAAGAGAACAAAAATCCTGTTTCTAAACGCCTAAGTCTATGGAAATGTCTTTTGTGTGTGTGGGGGGGGGGGACATTAGGACTCGGAGCTGGCTAAGAGATTACCATGCACCATCAGATAATGCAATCTTCCCCAAGAATAGAACCAATAGTATGCAAAAAAATATGTGATTCAAACATGTGTTACATATATAACATCTCAATATAATGATCAATTAGAATTAATCACTGAAACGACCTGGACACTTGTTAAAATCACCCTAAAGTTACATTATTAAAATTTGCAAAATGCTTGCATGGTAGTATGCAAGTGTAGATGTGAATAAAACCTTCTTAAATGGCAATATTCATGAATGCGGCTGTAAATAAGCTTATCATCACTATATTTGAAATACCTACTCATATATCATTCTTTAATTTGCTCCTCGATTATCCCAACATTTATTCATAATCTACCCCAAATATCAATTCTACTCTTAAATCATCCACACATCAAACATATACCACAAACATACGCTCGAAAAATCTTCAATGATAGTGATGATGTATCCCGGCCTTATTTTGCAAAAACTTATTCTTTAGTATCATTTGATAATTTACACTCACAAACGAAATTAATCTGATTAGTGGTTTCGACAGAAACCGCCCTCGAAGTTCGCCCGCCCAGCTCACCATGGGCGACGGCAGAGGTAAAGCGGGAGAGGGTGACAGGCAACAAAGCAAGTTACCAGTAATTGTTATGCAGTGTGGCATTGTACAGCCGGATGTTACTACTTATTGGACTATATTCATCTCATTATTAACTTTATGATACTTAAGTAAATTTTGGCAAGTGGCTCTTCCCATCACCATTATTATTCTATTAATATACCCCAGCATCTACTCATCTGCAAAAATTGATAGATTGTCCCTATGCCTTCAGCAACTCAGCCATAGGCTTACTTCACGGTCCGTCGGTTGATAACATTAGCATTAAGAGCGATGATTGCCAATATAAGACTGACGAAATAGAGATTCGCACACACAGCACACACAAATGTACACGTATAACTGAGCGCGTTGTAGGGGGAAAGCCAAAAGCTCCATTTCACGCGGATCGGGAAACATCAAGAAGGCTAGAAACCGGGGAGATGGCTAATGTGCTAAATGAGGAGAAGAAAACCCTGTCCATTTTAGAAGGGACCTGTAGGTAACCGCGGAAGGGAGAGAGTTTGAGAAAGGGGGGAAGGCGAGATTGCTGTGTATACCTACTAGATGAGTTCTAAGTTTCAGGGAGCTACTATGCTTGGAAAAGATCCTTAGGTAGGGTGTCAGAGAGACAGCAGCGATAGGGCGAAAGGGATTAGGAAAAAGTTAAAACGTGAAATAATAATACTATAAGCTATTTTAGTATAGTATTCAAAGCAGTTTTTCCTTTATCTAACATTTAAAAAGATGAAAATATATAACACCCTATAAGATTGCCACTAAATTTGTATTCAAAGACTCTTCCGGGGAAAGGCTCGGTCCTGTGCAAAATAATAAAAGTCAATATTTGTCTTCGTTCTTGGATAAAAGCTTAAAGACACACACACACACACACACACACACACACACACACACACACACACACACACACACACACACACACACACACACACACACACACACATACACACACACACACAAACACACACAAACACATACACACACACAAACACACACACACACATACACACTCACACACATACCCACACTCACACTCACACACACACACACAC
>BOPN01001606.1:172500-175000 GCA_017312705.2 Penaeus japonicus
CTTTGCCTATATCCAAAATATATAGAGATATTTTAGACCACATAAACGCTATAAGTTGTGCAGAAAGACAAGACTCTTTCGTTACTGTTTATTGTAAATGCAGCAATCTGGCAATCAAGATTAAAGTAATCATAAATGTTAAATTACTACCATCAAAATAAAATTACTTGATATTTTTAGTAAGCTGCTTCAATAAAAAGTTCTAATGTATAATCCTTATAAGCACAAAGATCAGTTTTGCAAATAGGTCCCCTTTCGAAATAAGAGCGATTCCTCGAAGATCTGCATTATTTTTTAAGTACAAGTAGGATTTGAAACACGCTCGGGGGCGTTTTCTTTGCTGAATTCCCTGCATGATCGCGGGAAAAGCAAACCCACAGCTTCTTTGATCATCTCGATAGAAACTTTATCAACTTAAGGTGCGATATCTGAGTAGCATACATATGCAGTGAATATATGCCGAAAATTAGGGGATTATATGTGATATATACATGATTAATAATCAAAATGTGAAAAGCTTCAAAGACAATTGCATGATTATCTATATAAATATAATAATTTCCCCTTTCTTCGGAAGATATTTCAAAATTCATCACAGAATCAGTTAATCGAAGTTTTGCATTATAGATCACTGGAACAGGTACTTCCACCAAGAACACTAAGAGAGCAATCACCACACTGAAATATCGACACCTGCAGCTTTTATAATTTTCAAGACCGATTTCTAGACTTGGCAAAAAAAAAAAAAAAAAAAAAAAGAAAAAAGTATTTTAACAGCTACAGCGGCTAGTTCGCAAAACGTGCAAAAGTAAACTTGTAAAATTAAAAAGATTTCCAGATTTCAAAAGTGCTGCATGTACAAAGTGAAGAGAAATCTCAGGAAATTAGAATGTTTATTCAGTGGAAGAACTTGTTTATGCAGCCCAGATGAAGCTCTGGAAAAGTGGTAACACTGATGCTGGAAATATAAAGAAGCGTGTTTACTAATTCTAGCAAGGTCAACATCATAAAACCGAAACCAGAAATGCCACTCAAGCCCAGTGGGGCTCTTACCCTATTGCTGAACATGAGCACGAGCAAAACTACTTATATTTATTTTATAAAAGCCACAAAGAGAAAAACAATATCTATCAATCTTACAAAAGAAGCTAAAAAGGAGTTATTCGCTAGCTATTGATTTCAACAATATCAAAATTGAACACCCTTTCCTGAATTTGCTGACTATACAACTTCGTGTCTACCAATAACAAGAAAATTCATTCAAGGTCTGTATCGTAACAAAATGCTAGTATGATGGCAGAGGAATTCAATAACTTAACTTCATGAAAATGAAAGGTGATTTAATTTAATGATGTAATAGAAAGAAACTTGTTTACTACTTTTATGCGTCCTTTTAAGTTAGTTGTTCAAGGAACCCTGTTTCATACTTACCAGTATACAACCGATCGCTTCCACTACAATTTTCTAAAGAACCTCATTAGATCTGGACATTAAACAGTAAAGAAAAATCGATTCAAAACCATGTGTCGAAGCAGCATGGTTCATCATAAACTTCTTTGAACAATGATTGATGGCAAAGTATAATAAATGCAATAACGCGTAGTCCATCTTTCACTACTTGTATTTTATGTCATCCCGTGACAAAGCTCTCTGGAATTAATGACATAGCTGGGATTAAAAAAACAGGAAATGATGATATTTATCACAGTACTTAAGATATGCCATATCCCCTTTACGTATGCTTAAGATAAAAAAAACATGAAATGTGTAACTCATATACTGCATATGAGTTACACTATCAAATACAGTTTAAACCTTAAAGTGTAAAGGAATACAGAACAATGACCATTATGACTGAAGATAAAAAATGGAAGTCAGAGGAACTAAAGGAAGCACTTGGTTTCAAGGTGGACTTGCCTGCACAAGGTAGTGGCAATACCAGTAACGGGAATGGTACTCGACGTTTCTTTAGCAATGCCTCAAAATCTTCGGCCATCAAGAAAGTGGACGAATGACTTATCTGTTGACTTTCTGTATTATGAATTGCTCATAATATGATTATGACATCGACGCCGAAAGATACAAGGAAAATGCCGAAGAAACGGACCAGTTCTATGCTGAATGATATCACTGGTGTTAAATACCAGATGCTAATGCTAATTGATTAGCTGCCATCTAAACTTGGAACATTCCAGTAGGAGGGGAATCAGAGGAGGCAATTGAAGCATGACATAATGATGTCCAAAATGCACAAGTCAGTCATACATGCTAAATCTACTGGGGAATGAATCAAGATCTCCTACGGTGGCTGTTGGCTACGTCTGATCCATTAGTATTTCCTCGCCGAAAATCAAAACATATATGAAAAAAGAGGCATGTAAGAATATGTATTATCAAAATATAGGCTTATGTGAGAATATATTCCATCGCCAAATCATTTTAAAATCCTCATGCATGAATTCAGTACAATATAGTATTAAGAATGTGGTACTGTAATACA
>BOPN01001606.1:247500-255000 GCA_017312705.2 Penaeus japonicus
TCTCTCTCTCTCTCTCTCTCTCTCTCTCTCTCTCTCTCTCTCTCTCTCTCTCTCTCTCTCTCTTTCTCTCGCTCTCTCTCTCTAAAATCTCTCTAAATCTCTTTAAATCTCAAAATCTTTCTCTAAATCTCTCTCTTTCTTTTCATAAAATTTTATTGCTAGTCTAATAGATAGATGATCATACATCATAGTGTACACGTTATCATTGTTCTTTATGTTATTATTGTTAGTTATTATCATCATTAGCGTTAATATCATAGTTATTCTCTTATTACAACAAACGACGTTATTATTGTTATTGTCATTATCTCCATAGTCAATTGCGTTATCATAATCATTTGTAGTAACTGTATTATCATTGTTGTTATCATCAGAAGCGTTATTGCTTTTGTTATTATCGTTATCATTATCATTATGATCACCATAACCATCACAATTATCTGCGTATTGTTGTTATCATTGATATTGTTATCATCATCATTATCATTATCATTGTTATGAGTATTAGCCTCACTAGTAGTCGTGCCATTATTACTATCGTTGTAACTACTGTTATCATTATTATCATTATTATCACTATAAATACTAATACTGTTATTGTCATGATCATTAGCATTATCATTATCATCATCACTTTTATTATTGTCCTTATTATTATGCTAGTACATTTTGTTTAGAAGTAATGTGTGTGTGTGTGTGTGTGTGTGTGTGTGTGTGTGCGGGCATGTGTGTGTTCTTAATGGTATATGTTCATAAACTAGCAATCACCATCAAATGGGAAAACCGTAAAGCCGGTTTGCTGCAACACCCCGAGTAAAGCCAGAGCAAGCCCTGCCTCTTAATCTCCTGGCAGCTTGTGTCAGAAGATCCCAGAATGTTGCCAATATCGCCCTTCTGTCTTGTTTTTCGTTTCCCTTGCGATCTCTTCCTATTAACCTCCCCATCAACTGTTCCTGAGACCTTTCCGTCACATAATGATCCCACCAAGAGCACTTTTCTTCTGCTATTGTTGCTTATTGGGCCGTCACCAGCAAACCTCAAGTCCGACATAACAGTCTAGGAAAGTCTTTTTACTAGAACTTGCTGCCTGTTGCTCTTTTTGGCTTAGTTTGGCTCGTGACTTCCTAGACTTTTGCTAAACTTTTTATTGTCTGTCATTATTACTATTATGATTTGACGATTGTGATGAAGATGAGGATGATTATGATCAAGAAGAGGATGATGATCACGATGATAGTGATTGTGATAATATTGATGAAAAAGATAATAATAATAATTGTTACCATCATCATTCTTATCTTCTTATTCTTGTTACTGTTTTCAACATTATTGTCATTATCAAATTGATGATGATAATGCTGCAACAGCTAAAAAACAATATAATGATAATGATAATCATAATAATAACTAATGATAATACCATTAATATTAATAAAGATAATGATAATAATGATGATGATTATAGTAATAACTAGTAATAGTACCATTGATATTAATAATGATGATTATAGTAATGACTAATAATAATACCATTAATATCAATAATGATGATAATGATTATAGTAATAATGACAATTATAATAATAATAATAATAATGTCAATAATGATAATAATGATAATGACGGTAATGATAACAAAAGAAAAAATAATAATAAGAAGAATGAAAATGATAACAATAATAATAATCAAACGTTAAAACGATTTCTGAAAAAAGTAGTCTCTGCAGCAGTAGAGCAAAATAGAGAGGAAATCAGACTGACGAACTGACAGGGAGAGAGAAGGAGGAAGAAGCAGAGAGACTGGAGGAGAGAGAGAGAAGAGAGGAAAAAGGTAGGCAGAGTAAATGGATTCCAACTAATCTACTGGCCGATACCCTCAGCCCCACCTCCAGCTCCCCTTTCCCCCCCCCCCCCCCCTTCCCCGTCGACCCCCACCTCCTCCTCGGCTTCCTCCCTATCCCTTTCCTGCCCCCCCCCCCCCTCGGCGTCTGTATAAGATGACGTCAGAGATTGGCTGTAGCGTACCGGCCGTTCCTTTGACAGAATCCGCCCTTCATGAATCCGCGATGCTTATACTGCCGTCCGGAAAATTCCATCTCAGCGGCCCGATCTCCCTTTCCCCGACCTGATTGGCTCCCTCGGATGGAATCGCGTTTCATTCATTCCTGGAGGCTCCTTTCACACTGCCCTGATCTTGTCTGTTTGTTTATTTCCTCCCAAATAGATTCTCAGAAACGCAGACGCTGACTATCCTTAATCTCCATTCCCACCTTTTCTCGTTTTCTCTCTCCTCCTGAGGAAGAGGGTGAGCGAGCGAGTGATGGTAAATATTTCATTCTTGCCTGATCTGAATTACATGACTGATTTTTGGGATTTTCCTTTCGTTTTATATTCACAGTTTTTTTTACGAATTTCATTGGGAGTGTAAGGGTGTGATAGTGTGTATCTATGTGTGTGTGTGTGTGTGTGTGTGTGTGTGTGTGTGTGTGTGTGTGTGTGTGTGTGTGTGTGTGTGTGTGTTATAATGTAGGCATGATCTTGATGATAAACGAATTAGAAAAACAGCAATAATTACAGTCAGTAAAATTTACGATCACTAAATTGGTGTTAGTGCTGAAACCGTCATCAGAAGGAATGTCCAGAGGATATGTACCCTATGAAATGTCTCTATGAAGTCAAATTATCTGAACCTATTCAGTATTTCCTTATCTTTTAACCTAAACGGTGGCACAGTTCAGATTAGGGCCACGTGCCCTGGACTGATAACCGAACTTGCAGTAAATATCTCCATCTCTCTTCTCCTTTTTGTTTGCTCAGTTCGAAGAGGTTCATTCAGTTTAATCAGGCAGACTTTGGGAGGTAAAGTTGGCTTGCCATCATAATAGACAACAGAAGTGCTGTAAGTCTCCTAAAGCTGATACTGACTTGTTAACGAAAATGTGAATCGGGACGAAAGAGACTGGCTAATCAGTAGAGACACAGAGGGAGGGAGTTGCTTGTAGCGATGAGCGAGTGACATCTTGAACTATAAGCTTTTCAAGTAGAGAGAGGCAACAGTGATAACTTTTCTATATTAATTTACTCATTTTACGCCACGACTCAAGAGTCGCAGTGTCAAGTCTGCTTGTGGACTTGAGTTGATACAAGAAAGAGAAAGTGATGGTAAGTCTACAATGAGTCCGTAATATTGCAAGTAGAATGAGAAAAAGTGAAAGTGCATGTATACAGAGTGTATGTATGTATGTGTGAATAAGATTCATAATGGATTTATTCCTTCAAAATAATCAAACAAATGAATGAATTAGATTACAATTCTAGTAGGTAGGTAATAATTTTCCAGTACAATAAAATCGATCTTGAAAATTATACAAAATGTGCACTAGACACATGCAAATAATCTTACGAATAAGAAATAATCATGACATTAATTCAAGTCAGAAATTGTAGATGCATTAATCAATCCGGCAAATAATTGGCTGGCAGCAGGAAAATGGCTTACGTCCAGTCATTAGCATCTGAGCGCATTTATTTCAGGAAATGTTTTTACGACTAATTGCGCTAATGCTTTGAATAATGAAGATAGTGAATCAAGCTTAGATTTAGAGTGTAGATTTTAATAAACAGATAAGAATAACAAACTAGAATTGAAATCTAATTTAGTATTTGACAAGACTAATATAAATATTGTTAAACATTATAAACGTAAACATGCTTTTCCAACACCTGCCAACGTCTCGAGGGCGAGGGCGGCTGGTAGCGACGCGCACATGCGGGGTATTTAGAACGGGAACTTTCCAAGAATTATTTCATGGAAAAGAGACGATTTATGTTGCTAACATATATACGTACTGTAGTTAAAGAATGAGAGATTAACGAATGAAAAAAGTAACAGACTAGCAATTAGTTGGAATATACGAAATCACTTTCTTTGTCATTTCTGTCGGTAAGCTAGATAATCTATTTTATGAAAATATAAAGCTAAAACCCACAGCCCTGCCATCCACCCACGCTTACTCCCTTTCCTCGTCCTCTGCCCCCAGGCATGCCTCCCGTGCCAACCAATGACAGCCTCACCTCCCTGCCTTACCAAATAAAATTCAAGCAAATATCACACTAAAATTTTGATTGAAAATCAATCTCATGCACACTATAAGTGCATGTTGGGGCAAAGGTTTATTCTACCTGGGCGCATAATTTAATGTTGAGATATCAAAGAAAACTCACGGTGGAAAAAAAAGGGCCGATGCATGTCCGATTGGTGACTGGCATTATTATGCAAATGAAAGTGACGTCATTACGGAACGGGAATTATTTTTTTACTTATCACAAAATTGAGTTGCATATATACAAAGGTTTCTTCAACACCAAAGGTTTCTTTTGTAATGCAACATGCATCATTTTTTTTATATCATTTCACTGTAAGCCCAGAAATCTCCCTTAACATTATCATGAAAAATATATTTGCTTAACAGAGGTCCTAGGTTCATTGCATCCCAGACGTCCTAGATTCACAAATTGGGGAAATTAAGAAATGAGAAACCGTTAACCCAATTGTATGTACAATTCACTGGACAAGAGGCAGCTTTCCACCACTGCTACCAGTTTGTGATGAGTGTCTTAATATGCAGAAACTAATAACTCACACAAAATAGAAATGTGACAAAAGAGAATATTTTCTTTTAACAAATTAGGTTTATTCAATTGTGCAAGAGACATAAGAAAAGATATACAATACAGCGCAATGATCGCAGTAATCAAACACTATAATGGAATGTATGAGCAAACAAAGGTAGCGTTGCAATCAAAGGCAGGCAGCTTTATTTAGAGTCAACGTACTCGGGAGACAACCATGTGCAAAGTAATTATCAGTCAAAGATGACATGACCTGACTCCACCCAGCCGCATTTAGTTTCACTAAAGCCAATTTTGATCTTTGGCATCTCAAGAGCTTGAACTTCCATGGTAGAAAAAAAATCTATCTAATTGTCATATGAATCATCAAAGGTGAAGTACTATCACTGTGACTCCTTACACTTGTTTAAATTATTGCAGTAAACCTTCAAATATGAAGAAAATGGGAATAGAAAGCAATTAAATATTCCTGCAGATGTATAAATATCGAGAAGACAATAATATAAGATGAGGCAACGTAAAACAGAGACGGAGGGAAAGGAAGGAGGCATGGGCAGATGGGCGTAATCTAGTGGATGTGCCTTGAGAAAATGCAACTAAGCCATGTCAGTTAAACACATATGAACCAACAAAGAGCATGTTTTGTCACAGAACACCATAAAATATATATTCAGATGTATAAACAGTAAAAAGGGCATTGATATACCATAATGCAACTATATTGTATGGCATACAAGATTATGGTGCGGGAAGTGGGGCATGAGTGAGATAAAGGATGGACAGGTTTGCTTAAATTAAATGTGCTATGGTTGATAAAAAAGAAAAAAACAAGAAAAGAGACAGAGAATACGATTACCTGAATGGCCAAACATTCTAGAAATATAAAGAGAAACTTCATATATCCCATTCATAACGAAATATGACGCAAGGGAAAATCCTGTCAGTTTTTATAGGACTTGCACGTCTGTGGTGGATAGGACTGATTCACCTGTCTGGTTTCAGTCACATTCATGGTGAGTAGAACAGAAATATACTATATAATCCTAATCTCACTCGACTACCCACTATACAAGTGGTCCTCGACTTGCAAAAATACTGGTCAAGCATGGGTAAACTACGAAAAAAACAAAGAATGAGAAAATAGCATTCGTGGTTCTGTAACTCTCTCTTACCATAATCGCGAAGACTCAACACCCAGTGATTGCCCATTCTGACTTTGCAACAAAATGTTGAATGAAAAGTTCCAAAATATGAAAATCACTTGAAACTTGCTTGGTGGTGTAGACCTAATCTTGTCCTTAAATGGTTAATTTATTTCAACAAAGGCACATCTAATTAGCCAAGATCAGTGCAATAATGAATGAGGGTAGCTGAAAATACAACGAAATCCAATAGCTTTATTATCATCAAAAGTTTGTCTAGCCAGCAACATGACTACCATTCAAGTAAGTGATTGGGGGTAGGGGAGATTAGCAGATGAAATAGGTGTTGAAAAGGTGAAAGTTCGTGACGTGTGTATTTAGCGGAAGGTACATAATTATGCACGATTTTACAAAACTTCTTTGGATCAAAAAATGACCATGCGATTTATGTTTCATAACAACCGGTAATTTGTCAATTGATCGATAACTTGGTATAGTATAAAAAAAGCTTTGATAAGATAAAACAAATAAAAAAATATGCGGATGGACAGTAAAATATTAAAATAAAGTAAAAAAAAAAATGATAAAAGAACTCGAAAAATAAAATATCTAACAAACGAAAATATAACATCATAAAAGAAAATAAGTATATATGAATTTTATTAATTTTCCACGTTCGTCCTTATAGACAGGTCCAGTTATCGCAGGCATGTAAGATTTTTCATAAGTTAAGAAAATGAGTAACCATGAATGGCCCTGTTAAAGTGACCAAGTTAAGTGAGACTTTGGAAAATAATTTGATTATATTTTTTTAAGAATTCCAAATATATTATATAAAAAAAACACACAGATGCATATACGGTTTATGAATTGATGAAGAATAAAAACACAATATGAATGAATATACGGATATACTTATTTTTTTAAAAGAATCATTTGAAGTGAGGTACTCAGCTCCTAAATTTCACAAGGTCAAGATAAAGGAAAATGCAATGGCAAAAAAATAAATTACGAATGCTATTCCTATTAGTATATAATGCCTTTCGTTAACTATACATTGAAGAAAAATCTAGGGGACAAATCGGTTGACTTAAGGAGAAAATAAATTCTGAGAAGAAAAATGGGGTGGAATTGAAATGCAGAGAGCAACACTCATGCTGACTTTTCTTGATTTCACTGCCTTATGTGGCGTATTTCACTGTGAGCTTCTGGGACTACGGCTTATGGTTATAAATAAAACGAGAGGCAGGTTATCACCCCACAGGTGCCACCAGTTTGTCTTCAGGGCGGGTCTGCTCTTTTTTTATGTACTTCCCCAAATCAAGAAACGACAGGGCGCTGGTGACTGTCGTGGCGTTTCCGAGCGAAACTCGTGTCTCCGGCGACTTCTAGTCTAAAGCTTACTAATTCTTTGAACCTTTCATGAATAAGCTTGCGTGGTACGTTGTGTACACTAAGTGGAAATATTTGGTGAAATAGATAGGATTACCAAATCTAAAAAAGGTCAAATACTCTTTAAAAGGGAACACTTGGTAGCCCTGGCAACCAAAAAGTCACGCTCCTTGCTGTAAGCGAGGGACATTATCATTTCTACATTATTTTTCCCACATATTACATCAAAAATTATATATGCATTTATGAATTATGTCATGGAGCCCACCCCCACCCCCCACACACAAAAAAAGGATTAATTTTTCTTTTTAATCATCTACAATATTGTCATTTC
>BOPN01001606.1:257500-265000 GCA_017312705.2 Penaeus japonicus
TTCCTTTTCATCATCCCACTTGGTTACCGTCCTCTTTTCTGATTGCCATCTGTCTGTCTACCCCATTGTTTTAATCTGTATATCGTGAGCAAAGAACAAAAAAGCCTCATCCACTTCCGACGTCAAAGGAGCCTTGTTGTACCAAAGTCATGTCCTTTGAGTGTTAGATTGGAAGGCTTGCTGTCAGGATCTACTGATCTACCTTGGCGAACGTACAGGCTGCTTCAGACTGATAGCATAAAAAGTCTTTTAAAATCATCACCATCATCATCACCATCATCATCTTCACCATCAACATCAACATCACCATCACATCACCATCATCATCATCATCACCATCATCGTCATCATCACCATCAAATATACCAGTACTTGATTTTAACAACTATATCCAGTGTTGCTATTGTCATTATTACAATCATCATAATTATCATAATTGTTATCCCTATCATTGCTACAAATATTCTCGTTACCATGATTAATCACTATATTTATTATCAATTTTGTTACTACTAACTCTACCATTTTTTTATTATTGCCATTATGATAATTGATATCGCTATCACTACCATTATCATTTTCATTGTCATAATCAATATTGCAATCACTATCATTATCTTAACATATCTCTTGTTATCACCATCATTATTATTGTCATTATTATCGGTATTATTATTATTACTATTTTTATGATCATTATCATTGTCATTATTATTATCATTATCATTATTATTGTTATTGTTATTATCATTATTATTTTTATTGATATCATCATTTTCGTCATACTTATCGTTATCATCGTTAATAGCGTCATTATTGCTATTATCATTATTTTTATCACCATTATCATAATCTAATTATCATTACCATTATCATTTCTATGTTTTTTTATAATTATCATTATTGTTATCCTTATTACGATTATCCTCATCATTATTATTTGTAGTAATAGAAGCAGTAGTAGTTGTCGTGGTAGTAGTACTACTACTCTCATTATCATCATTAATAATATTATCATCACTTTCAATACAAGCATTATCATCATCATTTTCATATCATCATCATTCGTATTCCTTAAGTGTAAAGCATTTTGTTTCCTTTTCATAAAAATATCGCCCATTTGTTGTTGGAGAGAGAGAAGGGGGGGAGACAGCAACAAAGCAACAGGCAAAACCGATCACAGGGTATGCAACCTTCCTTCGAGAAAAGACTTCAGTCAAAAAAATCCGGACAAGATTAGTTCATGGAGTGTCGCGGGAATACCGTAGATGCGGACGGGCCGGGGGCCCCGCCTGGAGGCGGATGCAGCGGAAGCAAATGGGATTTACTGACTAACAAAATTTACTGTTATTAATGCAAGCACATTAATAACCAAACACAAGTAAGTACAAGTGCGTGCGTTTGATGGTCTCTTTCTTTCTCTATCATATTCTTTCTTTCTCTATCCCCCTCCTTCTCTTTCTCTTCTGTCTCTCTTTAGCAAATACATAATGCACAAAGTCAACTTTAGCTCAGTATGCCATTCAGGGTAATTACCGGACACATTAATGTTGGGAGCTGGTACTTTTAATGTTTCATTGCGAGGATGAATCATGATTTTTGCCTTTTCGTTTAGTAATGCAATAGGGAATTTCACTCCCGATTCCTATGTTTATTCAAGTGCATGTTTGTAATTGTATACACACACACACGCATATATATATATATATATATATATATATATATATATATATATATATATATATATATATACATATATATATATATATATATATATATATATATATATATATGTATATATATATATATATATATATATATATATATATATATATATTTATATACATATATATATGTATATATATATATATATATATATATATACATATATATATATATATATATATATATATATATATATATACATATATATATATCTATATATATATATACATATATATACATATATATATATATATATATATATATATATATATGTATATATATGTATATATATATATATATGTATATATATATATATATATATATATATATATATATATATATATATATATATATATATATATATATATATATATATATAGAGGACCCATTAATTGTTATAAAACATCCCAACGTTTAAAAGGAATGTCCGATCATAACCGATCCGGAAATATACACACACATATATATATATATATATATATTACAAAACAGTAATTGAATATGATTTGATTTTATTGTAAATTTTGTCAGAAGCCTAACTGGGGTAAATGGTTTGTAGTGTATGTATTTATATGTGTATATAAATGTGTGAGACTGACACATTTATATACGAAACATATTTTATATATATATTATGAATAATATGTAATATAGTACGTTTTTTTTTAAATAAAAGTACATACCATAGCATGTTCTCAGTCCTGTGAAATATATATTATAAAAAATTTCATTTTATAAAGAGGTTATTATAATATATTTATTTTGGAATAGTTATAAGCCATTCATTTTACTATTAAGTTTGATTAATTTGTTTATCTATAAATGTATCTTTAGTATTAAATTAAATTTACTTTAAATTAAATGTATCTTTACTAGTTTATTTTCTTCCCATTTCTTATCTCACTTCATATAACTCCATGATCCCTTCAGTCATGTCACTCCATTATCAGTTACGTATTTTCATTAAGTTTTGTTGTCTCTTTTCCAAACCATTTCACTTCAAATTTTATTATACTTTCTTAGTCACTATCACTCAACAGTTATCAATCATATAAGGGAGAAGCAGAAAGTCAATATTCACCGTAATACTATATTTACAATAACAATATATTCAACAGTTAAACAATCACCATATCACCGTAAATATCAGGTCCAGTCACCATCATTAACATATTATAATATCATAATGAAAAGAATAGGATAACATATTAGTTATAAACAAAACACACTATAAGGCCAAAGCAAATATAACCATAACAATTCGAACCACAACCGAACCGGCTCCTTCCGACCACCGACCAGCGCTCGCCAGCTCGTTCCCTCAAGACAGTCCAAGTACCTTCTGCCCTCCTTCGAGTCCTTCGAGTCATTCCCCGTTAGTCACTATCCATTGAAACAGGTCGAACCGTGAACCCTGAATGACTGAACCAGTGGAGTACTCAAATCGAACTGCAGTCTAGAATGCATTGCTTATGAATTGTAATAATCGGGTGAAGAGATGATAACAGTACTCACCATGGCATGTCGTCAGTCTCGTGATATATATATTATCAAAAATTTTATTTTGTAAGGACACTGCTTGTATTGTATTTATTGTGGAATGGCTATAAGTCATTCATTTTACTATTAAGTTTAATTAATGTGTTTATCATTTCCCCTTCCTCCTTGTCTATCTTGTTTATCTTCTACTTATTAGACCTCTCTTCATGAGTTGATAAACAGTAAGAGAGACAGAGGAACGCAAGGTACCAGAGAATATAAATTGATGTTGATAATTATGATAATTGTATATATCTACTCTTTTCACGAGACAAAATAGTTAATAAATTGTAAACCGTCTTTGATAAAATACTAATATACATATATTTCTTTTGCTCTTTGTCTGTTTTTTGCACGATCTCTTAGTTTCATTGGCTGACGATTAAAAACGAAACTTTTTCTTTCCTCTTCTCTTAGTCACTGCTTGAATTTGAATTTGAATTTGTGGTGAATAACAAAAAAAAAAAAAAAAGCTTGGTGTATATATTTTTCTCATCTCTTTCGTCTTCTTGTTTTACTGATGCAATGTTCATGATAACAGGCTTGTCAACAGATAATTTACTCTATGTTTTATATCCTTTTAAAGATTTTTACTTGAGTTGTATGGCAGCAGACCAATATGTTGATTTGGAGACAAATGTATTTTTTCATTATGTTTCTGTAAGTTGAAAATTGAATGAATATACAGTAATAAAAATATAAAAAAGTGTTGAAGAATACTTTAAATGAACTGAACATTTCAACATTGTTTTTAACCTCAATCCATGTCAAAAGAATGATTGCAAAACAACCAGCGAATCGGATCCACCCTGAACCTCGTACCGATTTCAACTGACTTGTAATCGAGAGGCTTGTTGCTGAATATATATATATATACATGTATATGTGAATAATATATGTATATATATATATATACATACATATATTCATATCTATATATAAACATAGATAGATAGATAGATAGACAGATATAAGGAATGAAAATTTGGAGAAACACTGGCCGAAGTGACCGAAAGGGTAGTTCAAAACGACTTTCAGAGCATAAAGGCCAGACTTCACTCCAACGCTATTTTCCTCAAAGGAAAGAGGCGCCGCTACAAGGAAGACGGCGGAGATGCTGCGGGCGTACGAGGCAGGAGGCAGGCCTCTTGGCGGCGGCTGGCAGCGCTGCCGGAGATGCAAGATATTGCGAAATGGGGGACGACCAAAAATATGTAATATATAATATGGTATTTGTATCCATAAAGATATATGCAGAAAATATAGAAATAAATATATTTACACAGAAAATATAAATCACAGTTGTAGTAAATATTATGTAATATGTAATAATTGATATGTATGCTGTATATGTGTTTGTAGTAGTCAATATTCTTTAATATTAAGGAGAAAAAATGAAGAAATATTCGAGTCGCATGGCCCTTCATGTAATGAATGAATATACAAATTAAATTAAAACTTAAATGGCGATATTCCCAAAATTTACAACAAGAAAAGCTGTAGCAAAGCTAAAAGTAATCGGACTGCAGCTAATGTCACCCCAGATTAATTACTGGAGTAGCCCTCCGGCTCCTCTGACACTAACCCAAATGTCAGCCCCAAGCCCTATGTTGTCTCGATAAAGGATGGGGGATAATTCTCCCTCCCCTGATGTCACCCCAGTAGGGAATGTCAGAAGAGTTCGGAAACTTAGGACTTCGCAGTGTATTTCCATGCAAGCTCTGATGACTCTCCAAATTCGACTCTCCATCCTGCCACCGCCCTTGCAGGTCCGATTCCTTCAGCTGTCACCAGGACCGGGTATCGGATGCTGCGGCCAGTACCTCTTGGGCTCAGGAGACACATAGTCTATGAATGTTACGTATATATGTAACTTCACTAAGAGTAGAAAGCATTTGATAACGTTGGCAGCCCCAAGTGTATATGAAGGGTGAAAGTATTCACCCATAATGAAAAATGTATATGTACGACATGTATGTATGAGATATACTCACTGACGTGTGTGTTTACCCATATATTTGTCTGGTTATTTAGGACGAAGACACTTTTTCACGATATATCAAAATAAAGGGTCCTTCTGTTTTATAACAGTGTCTATACGAAAAGAAAAAATGTAAGATTGGAAAATTGGAAAAATCCTTGATTTTAGGGGTAACTTTGTTGGAGTAAATTCCCCCTGCCACACAACCTATGGGGATTTGCAATGTTAGAGAGTATTATGAAGGGCAAAAGTGAACATCAAAATCCAACGTTTTGATAAGAATAAGTATTCTTCATACTTTTCCGAAAAAATATAAATATATTTTCAGGTATTCCCAGGCCTATTTGACATCATTTAATGCCAAATATTTAAATTGACTTAATGAAATAAATATTTTACAATTCATAAATTTAGTTGAGTCATAACGTGCCATAATAAATCACCAAAAAATCAGAGGGTAAATTTGATGAAGCAAATATCGATAGATAAATAAGGAAATTAGTAAAACAACAAAATAATGCTAGCTTAGGGGAGCTTTCAAAAAGCTAAGGATTGCAAAGTAATCGAGCAACATTTGAAATAATACTTGGGAAAAAATTATATTTTTCCCAGACTTATCCATACACTGGGAAATATTCAAATATGGCCACAATGTATGATGAAGTGTCAAACATTCATGAATCATCTTATCAGCTTAATTCAATTTCAGGGCTTAACTTCGATGACGCTAAATAATCCCAAAACACTGGCGATCCCTGTGATTATTGTTGTAGGCGGGAAGATTTCAAAAGTACATGTATTTCAAACTCATCAATCTGAGATACTAATTTCACCCTCTAGTCATAACTTTGGCAACAGCCAGCACTCATCATAACTCCGCTTATGAAACGGTCACGGGAACATGACTCGAGGAAAGCCTTAATCTCACTAGAATTCGAAGACACAAGATGTCAACGTCAAAAGCAGGCAATCAACAAGCCTGCATCCTTTTGCAACATAAGGACCGCGTGCAACCAGGCGTTTCCACTTGGGTCTCTTTTATGTTCTTCTAAGGGAGAATGAGGAGGCTCCATTTTATATATAGTGAGAGCAGAGCTACACATTAGCGTCTTGGAAGTGTGGCAACGTGGCCTGTGTGACTCAAAATTACAAATGTCTTAATATACACAAAAGAGAGTATAGTTCAGTTGTGGCAGTGCGAAAACCCGCACACTGGCTCATCGGAGGGCTTGACTCAGAAAAGTCGGATTTAATTGTGGTTCCATTATGACCAGATTTTGATGTTCATTCGGAAATAATGTTTCTTGTTGTCTTTACCTTATTACAAATCGCCATAACGAGAATCGCGAAAATGATGATGATGATGATGTTCGTGCTAATAACATGATGTTGATAATGATGATATTGATAGTATAGGTATTAATGATAATGATAATGGTAATTATATCAATGCTGATAGATTTAGTAACAATAAGAAAATTGATTACCATAATGATGACGATAGGGATGATATTGATTATTAATATGGATTATAGTTACAAATATAATGGTAATTATGAGAATGATAATAGTAATGACGACGACGATAATGATAGTAATAATAATGATAGTAGTAATGATAATAATAAAAATGATAATAACAATAACATTAGTAATATTAATAATAATTATAATGATAATGATGATGATAATAATGATGATGATAAAGAGGATAATAATAATGATAATGGTGATCATGATAACGATAATAATCATGTAAATGATATGAGCAATAATGATAATGACCATTATGATGATTATTATGACAATGGTAACGATAATGATGATGATAATAGTTATGACAGTGATAGTAATGTCAATAATAATGATTGTAATGATAATGATTATAATAATAGTAATAGCAATAGTAATAAAAAATATCATAATAACAGTAATGATGACAGTGATGTAGATGATTATAATGATGATGATAATTAATAATAACAATAAGAAAAAGAAAAAGAATGATAGTAACAATTATTGTATAGATTATCATAATGATAACAATAATGATGATAATAACAATGATTTTCAATGATAACAATGCCAATGAAAATGATGATCATAGTAATGATAATGATAATAATAGTAATAATGAGGATGATGATAATGATCATAATAATGATAGTAATATGGGTAATGTTAATTATATTGATAATAATGGCAAAATTGATGTTGATAATAATAATTATAATATAGATTAATGATAATAATTA